>JASDQU010503858.1:17469-30434 GCA_032191745.1 Picea mariana
AAAAATTGATGCGAAGGCCATTTCATTGGATGGGATTGACACCACTGCTGCATGGAGGGTGGAGGTTGAGGAACCTGTTATTAAGACCACCCTTGATAGGCTAGAGGATAGTGGTGATGATCATGGTATCTCTGAGGACTTGGATCAGGATGTTCCAGAGGATATTCAGTTTCACGTTGAGTCTGCAAGTGTGCCACCAACAGAGCCACAGTCACAGTCAAAGGGAGATAGGCCCAGTGGTAGCACTAGCAGTCTACCTCCTCTACCAGTACCTTCTTCTAAGGGACATCTCTCTCGAGGGTCTTCTAGTTCTTCTAGAGGACGTTTGACTCCAATACGAGGTGCACATGCCTCAAGGGCACCTACTCCTAGTGCGAAAGGAAAAATACTTTCTACAACGATTACCTTTGCCCGTAAAAGGGGTAGAGGGAATCGATAATTTATTTACTTGATTTCATTGTAGATGACTCATGAGTCATGATGACGATCATGAGATACATTTATTATATTCTTTGATGACTCAGGAATCAGGACATGATTCATTTTTTATGTGTGATGTATCACTAGACATCTTATATATTAGTTTTTGTTATGAACATAAATATACACATAAATAGATATTCATAACATAATAATTGATTAATAAATAATAACTATTAATAATGAAAGGACATGTCTAAAATGACATGACTATTGGTTAAGGGCACCCCTGCGTGGGTATATAAACGAGCCCTCATTCTCAATTGTATATATCTTATCTAGTTATATTTTATACATTATTCCTACATGGATTATTATGTTATATTCCAAGTATTTTGGATAATTTTTGTGTGAGCGAACTTTATTCGTCTCATTTGGTATCAGAGATATGAAGAAAACTCAATTCCAAAAGTTAATCAAGAAAAAACTACAAGTATACGAAGTAAAGATCAAGTTGCGATGATGCCTTATCGACATCCTAATCACAAAAGTCGATACTTCAGTCAATGAATGTATCAACAGAAACAAATAACCACTATTTCAAAGAATATTACTTCCAATACAACTGCAGGTCAAAATAGAAGCTATCAGGGGAATAGAAATGTATCAAGTTCTTTCCACGATCCCTATAAAAACCCAAATTCGCAAAAGATCGAATTAGGATGGGCAGACTCCTTTACAATTCGACAGTTTTTCTCAACACTTAGAAGATCCTATCGTCTCAGGTCCTCAATGATTACTAACTCAATAATGAAGAAGCATGAGACAATAATTATAAGCTAGAGCAAGAGATAAGTCTCCCATAAACTGTGCTTTGAGGACAAAGCCTTTTTAAGGGGAAGGCAATGTTATGAACATAAATATACACATAAATAGATATTCATAACATAATAATTGATTAATAAATAATAACTATTAATAATGAAAGGACGTGTCTCAAATGACATGACTATTGGTTAAGGGCACCCCTGCGTGCGTATATAAACGAGCCCTCATTCTCAATTGTATATATCTATCTATTCATATTTTATACATTATTCCTACATGGATTATTATGTTATATTCCAAGTATTTTGGATAATTTTTGTGTGAGCGAACTTTGTTCGTCACACTTTTCTTTCCATATTCATGTGGCAATCTGCCTATTTGATGTTATTGTTGCTTTAAATGTTTCAAAAATTAAAAAAAAATGAATATTTTTGTATTTTTTTAAGTTTGCTGATAGATTGTCGATGTTTTGTCGATTTTTACGAAACGATGTTTTCTGGACCCCAGCGATTTTTTCGCCGAAACGATTTTTGTAACACTGGTTTAATCAATCCTTCAATAAGAGAGAGGCTAGAACTAGTGCCTTCTAGGACTTATGGAGTCAAGTGGACAACTTCTTCTAAGTATGCAAATCAATTCTAATAGTGCACAAAAATCCAAGGGGAATGCATAGGAGAAGTAGTAACTTAAGTCCCCCTATGCATTTTCCTCAAGAAAACAATATACTAGGGTGTAGGCCATTCTAGGCCCTAGAAACTTGCTCTCCTTAGGATTCTTATGGAATAAGAACTTAGCCAAAAATAACTAGGTCAAAACCTTAGAGTGCTAGGAAACTAGGGCTCTAGGGTTTCACTAGTTGCTAGATCAATTCAATGAAAAGCTTGGCAAATAGAAAGTAAGAAAGTAACAATTTAAGTTCCTTAATTCAAGCATTAAGCAGATCATGCAATTTCATAATATTATATGAGAAAATAAAACCATACATAAACCATTCAATAGATGAAAAACAATTTACCTACTTGCACCAAGAATAATCATGAAATACCATGCAAGATCACCATAAAAGCTTCCAAGATTGATCCAACTTGCAAAAAATCAACCTTATACAAGAGTGTGATTCACAATTTCAGCCAATAGCCCTTCTAGGGTGCAAATTTCAGACCTATCCTCTTGCGTGAGGAGTTCTTCTGTAAAAATGAATGTACTTTTTGTTTATTTATACAAAACTGGTGACCTTTACCTTGCCAATTTACAAATATATTCAAATTAGACATAAATAAAATTAATTAGCAGCTAAAAACACTTCCAAGGGTGATGTCATGCCCTTCTAGGGTGACATTGAGCCCCTAAGGTGGAACGTTGGTCTCCAGATGTTGAACATTTGGCCTCCAAAGGCCCTAGATGATGCCCACACGTGAAAACTAGCTCACAACTTCCCTCAAAATGCAAACCCTAGATCTAGATGACGTGAAGAGTCATGATGGTGATGTCATGGGCTCTCAAAGGTCAACATTCAGGGGGGAAAGCAAGATCCCTGTGGGTCTAGGTCTGAGAGGGTGCCTCCAAGGTGACCTCCTTCTTTCTTCCTGGTGCAAATCTCTGATGTCTTCTTGCCCTTGGATGGGGTTACAACATCCATCTGTGGGATTTCAGCCCCATGAAGGTCCGAGCTAATCATTTCGCCACGTGTACCTGTCCATCGAGAAAGGTCCTGTACTAACAACAAGTACACCCTCCAGGGGTTCATAAGTCACATGGATCATAACATGAAAAATCACATCCAATAATTAAATTACCCAAACATGTGCATGAAACACCCCTTTACCCAGAAAAATGCTCAAAGGCGTTATGCAATCTAACAAGTCAGGTTTGGAGAAGGTCTCAGGGTGTCCTATTGGGCTAATCCTCCTTAAGTTTGGGGTGTTTCCTAGGTGAACCAATCCAGGTCATGTAAGTGTATGAGGTGGTGTGAGGTAGTGTTTGGGCATGGGGTGCAGTGATAAAAGAGAAATGTAAATCTTACATGTGGGTGCCTTTGTAGAGGGTGAGCTGCACCTTGTCATAGATGCCATTGTTTCCTAGCCCACTCATTTCCTTTTATTCTTAGTTTCATTGCTTTTGATCTTTTGTTTTTATGCTTCAACGGAAGAGTTGAGGACTATCCTGGCTTGGTGACTAGAGGTGACAGTGTTATCCACAAGCATTTCACGAAGATGAGAAGGCTAGCTCGTGATGAGACCCCCTTTCTCTTGGCTATGCCACCAAGAGCCACTACCCTGGTTGGGCGACCAGATAGATGGTAGTGTCATACTGCTACATGACCATGGTCCTTTTTATCGTACAATATGTACTTGCCCAAAGCCCAAGGAAAGTGAATGTAAGATTGACATAACAGGGGGTGACCTATCATTGTCACCTTAATAGGAAACCCCTTTCTATTTAGGAGTATATCAAAGTTACCCCAAGGGAGATGTCCCCAGTGACCTAAAGGGCTGATAAGAATAAGGCAAGGATGCAAGAAAATCCCCCTGCACTGGTCACTCAAGTTAAAAGGTTCTTAAGGTCTTTAAGGGATGAAGCAACAGTAAAAATGTAGTGTAACTTCCCAGAACAAGACAACAAAGAAAATATGGGAGCTTTCAAGTACAAAAAATGATGTTAGTTCTTCTTAAGACCATGAACCTTAAAAAAATAGGCTAGCTGATATAAAATTGCAGCAATGTAATAGTTTACAACAACAATAAGTATTTTGTAACAGTGACAACAAATATGCCTTGAATTGCTTGAAAAGACAAGAAAATTTAGCTTTAACTAGGCATAATTATAATTAATTGTCAAAAGCAAATTTGACAATGTCTAGCTAGCACTAAATGTCACTTTTGTAGAGAATTTGTTGCAGTTAGATGGTTGTAGCAATCTTTTGTAACAACAACAAATCCTAGTGCTCAAAATTGCAAGGAAACACCATGTAAACATAGAATTTATCTAGTAGATTGATTGGCAATTGTCACAAGAAATTTTTGAGTGAGCTAGGTGTAAGTTATGTACGTGAATGCAGAAAATTAGGATGATTTAGTATGGCTATAGCAGTGATTTTCAACAGCAACAAGTTAGCTAAGGAATTAGTCTAGTTTAGGGTTAGTAGAAGTTAGAAAAAGCTTCAAGGAAGAGAGTTTGAGTGTTTAATCAATCCTTCAATAAGAGAGAGGCTAGAACTAGTGACTTATAGGGTTTATGGAGTCAAGTGGACAACTTCTTCTAAGGCTGCAAATCAATTTTGATAGTGCACAAAAGTCCAAGAGGAATGCATAGGAGAAGTAGTAACTTAAGTCCCCATATGCATTTTCCTCTAGAAAACAAGATACTAGGGTGTAGGCAATTCTAGGCCCTAGCACCTTGCTCTCCTTAGGCTTCTTATGGGATAAGAACTTAGGCAAAAATAACTAGATCAAAACCTTAGAGCGCTAGGAAACTAGGTCTCTAGGGTTTCACTAGTTACTAGATCAATTCAATGAAAAGCTTGGCAAATAGAAAGTAAGAAAGTAGCAATTTAAGTTCCTTACTTCAAGCATTAAGCATATCATGCAATTTCATAATATTATATGAGAAAATAAAACCATACATAAACCATTCAATAGATGACAACAAATGTAGATTTTACCTACTTGCACCAAGAATACTCATGAAATACCATGCAAGATCACCATAAAATCTTCCAAGATTGATCCAACTTGCAAAAAATCAGCCTTATACAAGAGTGCACTTCACAATTTCTGCCAATATCCCTTCTAGGGTGCAAATTTCAGACCTCTCCTCTTGTGTGAGGAGTTGTAATTGAAAAAATGAGAGTAATTTCTCTCTATTTATACAATTTCAATGATCTCTAATTAAAATTAGGTCATAAAAAGGACAACCTAGCCAAATTACATCAAAAAATCAGTTTTTACATAAATGAAAGTAATTAACCCCTGAAATCATTTCCAAGGGTGACGTCATGCCCTTCTAAGGTGACGTTGAGCTCCTAGGGTGGAACGTTGGGCCCCATATGCAGAACATTTGGCCTCCAAAGGCCTTGGATGATTCCACACGTGCCAACCAACACACAACTGCCCTCATAAATGCAAACCCTAGCTCTGGATGACATCTAGGGTCAGAATGATGATGTCATGGGCTCTCAAGGGTCAACGTCTAGGTGGAAGAGAAATATCCCCCTGGGTCTAGGTCTGTCTGAGTGTCTCAAGGCCAACGTCCTTCTTTCTTTCTGGTGCAAGTCTCCGGTGTCTCTCTACCCCTGGTTGGGGTCACAACATCCATCTGTGGGCTTTCAACCCCATGGAGGTCCAAACTAATCATTCCCCCATATGTACCTATCCATTGGTCAAGGTCCTGCAACAACAAATACACCCTCCAGGGGTTCATAAGTCACAGGGATCATAGCAATGTCAATCGCATCGAATAATCAAATTACCCAAACATGTGCATCAAACCCCCCTTTACCCAGACAAATGCTCAAAGACGTTATGCATTTTAACAAGTCAGGTTTGGAGAAGGTCTCAGGGTGTCCTATTGGGCTAATCCTCCTTAAATTTGGGGTGTTTCCTAGGTGAGAACCAATCTAGGTCATGTCAGTGTGTGTGAGGTGGCATGGGGTGCAGTGATAATAGGGAAATGTAGGTCTTACATGTGGGTGCCTTTGTAGAGGGCGAGTTGCACCTTGTCATAGATGCCATTCTTTCCTATCCCATTCAATGCCTTTTATTCTTAGTTTTATTACTGTTTGTTTTTTTCTTTTATGCTTCAGGGAAGAGCTGAGGGACATTGTCATGGCTTGGTGACCAGAGGTGACAGCATTACCCACAAACATTTCACAGAGATGAGAACACTGGCTCGTGATGAGACCCCCTTTCTCTTGGCTATGCCACCAAGAGCCACTACCCTGGTTTGGTGACGAGATAGATCGTAGTGTCATACCACTACATGCCCATGGTCATAATAGGTTGGCTCATGATGAGATCTCCCATCCACCAACTAATACCTTCAGTGTTTATTTATCTTACGGGTTCCCTTTTCTTACCGAGAATCATTTCACTGCTTTCTCGGGAATCCCTGGGCGAAGCATCTCAAAGGTTTCATTTTGGCTTTTAACTCTTGCCAGCTACTGTTACCCTCTGGGCCTTTAGCCCTTTCTTCCCAGAAGGCAAGGTACAACCCTTCCTAGTGTGGCAAACCCAATACCCGAACAAAGGTAGGGGAAAATGAGAGGAGTAAAGATGGAAAGTGGTAAGTATGGAAGGAATGGACGATGACCTTTCATAGACCAACCCAGTGGCAGCGCATCCTAAAGGGAGATCAACTTACAAGGGCATCATGTCACATTTCCAGGTATGAACCAGTTAAAGAGCATAATTTCCAAGCAAACGTAATGAAATGAAGGAGAATTTATTGCAACATATTCAAGTGCTTCAATAATCAGAGTAACACATACCATGATACCTAGACTCATTACCTCATGGAGAAAGACTTACTGCTGCTTTAGGACCAGGCTGGTGGGATGGATATTGTTGGTGTTGATAGATGGGTTGCATTGAAGAAAAGAGGGGCCCTCTGGGTCCATGCTCAAGTCATATGGCTCTCGACACTCCATGTCTAGGACCTGTGGACCTCGAGAAATTATCTCCTTAGTTATCCCTAGGATAGGGGATAGAATCTGGCTCCAACTCGGGGACATGTGCTCACCGTAGAGCGCATGAGAACCTCAACATCTCGTGTATGACCTATATCTTCTAGATCTCCACAAAATATATCAATAATCCTCAGGGTGGTGATATCACCCATCACTCATATATGATATAATAAAACAAAGATAAGCATGCATATATACATAATGAATGAATAAAATATGAAAATGAAACTATACTATAGTAGCATGATATGCAGATGGTATATACATGAGAAGGTTGGCTCATGATGAGACCCCCTTTCTCTCAGCCATGCAACTGAGAGCCATTACACTGGATTGGTGACCAGATGATGGTAATGTCATACCACTAGATATTCATGTACATGATAGGCCAGCTCATGATGAGACCTCCCATCCTTCAAATAACCTTTTAAGCATTTTTAATTATAATCATTGTGGGTCCCCCTTTACTCAAAGATAAGTGTTTCACTACTTTCTTGGGTGATCCTTGGGCGAAGCATCTAGAAGGTTCATACAAGGCTTTTATCTTTTACCCAAAATCAATCCCTCTGGGCCTTCAACCCCTTCTTCCCATAGAATGAGGGACAACCCCTTCTTGGGTCAATACACCCTAAAATCCCAAGAGATAAGGAAATGGGGGGAAATAATGATGGCAAGTGGTAAGTATGGTCGTGAATGGTACGATGGCTCTTCGAGGGAGTTCCTAGTAGAAAACCCATCCCCAAGGAAGACCACTTACTAGGGCACAATGTCAACAGCCAAGGTGAAACATGGAAAAGGGCATAATGTCCAAGCATATATCATGAAATCTAGAGCAATCTAAGATACAACATACTCAAATGGATTAAATATTGAAATGATGCTTAACATAATACTGAATTATACCTCATGGAGTAAGGTCCACTACCTTCCCGAAGCCAACTGATGTGGTGGATGCCATCTGGAAATATGTGACCATCTGTGGTGGTGAGAGGGGTCTCCAACTGTGCAAAAGGGTATTGTTGGTCATGTAGTTTCTCGACACTCCATATCTACAACCTGAGGGCCTCGAGACGTAATCTCCTTAGTTATCCACAAAATGGGGATAACATGTTCTAAGGAGAAAAGTATTGAAAGACACATAGAATCATATGAAGATGCCCCTGCCATATTGCAAGTTATGGATCATAATAGAGGAAATGGAAGTCATCAACCATTCTTCATCTCTTTGTTGGTAAATAATATACTTCTTCACAACTGCATTTTAGATTCAGGGGCCTCATCAAATGTCATGACTCGAAAAGTCATGGAAAAATTAAACTTGAGGATTTCGAGACCTTACCATAATTTTTGTGCCATGGATTCAAGAGAAATCAAGGTCCATGGACTAATTAAATATCTTCAAGTACATCTAGCAGTTTTCCCAGATATTTCAGTATTAATGGATGTAGTTGTCATAGATGTTCTCGATGCATGGGGTATGATCTTATCTTGGAAGTGGGCTACAAGTTTTGGGGGTAGTATTCAAATGGATTTATCATATGCTACTATCCCAACTTGTGATAATACTTTTGTTAGACTTAATAGATAACAAGAAAAGAGGTACCATGTAGAAGATCCCAAAGAACCCATGACTGAACTTGTTTATGAATTAGAGGATATTGGGAACTATGCAATATTAACCAACTCTTTAGCATCCATTAAAGAATATTTTAAGGAAGAAAGAGTTGAAGAGGTCTGGAAAACATGGATTCCTTTGATGGTTTGTTCCTCGAGGAAGTTCCAAGAGTTGATGACATAAACCTCAATGAAGCACATTCAAAATTAGGAACTGGTTCAGATGTGTCAGCAGTGTTGTCTTCAACATTTCAACTATCAGATGAGTCAGTGAATGGTCAGGATGAAACATAATCAATTTTTGGGTCATTGATTCTTGGAAAATCTTCATTGATGTCATGCAAATCTTCAACAGACATGACAAGTATAAAAAGACAAAAGAAAAAGAAAAACTTGGTAAGTACATTCAAGTGGATATTAAATCAGATCAAGAACCAAGGATGGCAAAAATTGAAAAAGGTACCTCAGAAAAAAGAAAAAAATTAATAAATCTTGGGAAGGATCATAGGGATGTTTTTGCCTTTAGTCATGATAAATTTCAGACTTGTAAAGAAGATGTTATTCAACATAGCATCCCTATCAAGGAATATGCTAAACCATTCAAGGAAAAGTTAAGACAGATAAATCATCAGTTATCCCCCATGGCACATAAGAAACTTCACAAGATAAAATTTAGAGAAAGATTTATCAGATTGTTGAGTTGGATGAAAACCAGAAGAAAAGTATTCCATCAGAATATTAGAAATCAGGGTAGAGTAAATAAGTCCTTGGAAAATTCATCTCAGCCTGTTGGATGACATAAATCTAAATTTTCCAGTGAATGGGCAGCCTCTTAAATGGTTCTTCAATGGTAACATTTGATGCCCAGGGGGCATACATTGTAAAATAGCTTACACTAACCCTTCATCCTTGTATTTTACTTTCATTTTTTCAACATTTCATTTTCTTTTCTTTTGTATATATACATGTGCAACTTATACTTTATTGACTGTTTCTATACATTGAGCTTGTGTGTGAAGTCAGGGGAATACTCATTAATGAGATCAATTCTCTCCTTGTTGGACCTCTGACATTTCTCTTTGTACCCAATTGAGGGATAACTTCTAGAGGGCCAAACTTTAGACTAGATTTCTTTATTTGCAATCACTCACACACACACTTTTCACTCATAAGTAGTCTTGCAATTATCAAGCCACTTCACAATAAACCCACAAACTAAACAACTCACCTTAATAATAAAATTATCAAGAGCATACACAACACATCTTCATTTCAGCAACATTTTCACATTTCGCAGAAACCTTTCATATTATCAATATTGGTCTTATATTGCTTATCATTTACCTTTCAAGAACTTGTATCTACTTTCATTATTGTATCTATTACATGAAAGTAGTTTATATCTTTATATCTTTTGAATAAACTCCTAGATTTCTTTTTTGTACTTAGCTTACGTAGCCTTAGTTATTTTCTTAGGGACCACCCCCCTTGGTTTTGCTAGTAGTTGGACTAGACGGAGAAGTCGAGTTTTGAGTGACAATATCTCGACTCGAGCCTTGCCCCCAAGGACACACCCAATGGATTGAATATTTATTCCACGTGACTCGAGGTATGTATAAGGCGACCACAGGGATCATTGGTTGAAGTTGGATAATGGATCATAAGCTCAAGAAATTATGTTTGTTTCCTTGTTTCACCTTGGTAACGTTATATTTCCCACCATACTTAACACTTACCATTTTCGAGCCTCTCGCAGTGTACTAAACTTCGGTAATGGGTCATGGTTAATTCTCTCGTGAGAAGAGGGGATAAAGGCCCAAAATTCGATTGCAGTTGCTAGTACAAAATAATAAAGAAAGAATGATGCTAAAGAAAGAAAGGAATAATAGCAAGGACTCTCAAAACCCAGTCCATCCTTGAGCTCTACCTCTTCCACATTTTCCCTAGTCCCAAAGAAATGATGCTAAAGCTTAAAACCTTATAAATGGGATTTGCAAATACAATAAGAGGACAATAAAAAGGAAAATCAAGGGGTTAGAAAAACGTAGCGTCTAGAAAGTGGTAACTCAAGAGCAAGTGCACCCTCCACAAAAGCGCTTATAGAAATGGATTCAATGACACCATAAGCCATGAAGTAAGCCTAGCACGTTTCAATATCACACTTACTCTTGAAGGGTTCTTTTTTTCCTACTTCCCCCGAGACATATCCCTCTACTTGGGCCTTTTATTTCCTTTTTTGGTTGGAAAACCTAATAGGGTTTGATGATGGTCCTCCCATATTCAAACTTGCCAACTTACATAAAGTATTGAGCTAATGTGAAATTTGAAGAGGATACTTGATGTGAACTATTTGCATGGATTCTATCTTTAGTAACAAATTATTATGTATGATCTAAGGGATTTTATACCTATATTCAAACTTGCCAACTTACTTAAAGTCTTGAGATAATGTGAAATTTGAAAGGGATATTTGATGTGAACTATTTGCATGGCTTCTATCTTAAGTAGCAACTTACTCTGTATGATCTAATAGATTTTATACCTTGTGAACATTGGTTTTACTTGATTCCATGCTTTGATTTGATTTGGATGCCCCTGACATGGTTCTTTGAAGGGAGTCCCATGCTTTCACCTAGGACGTTGTGCTTTTATTGCAGGATATGACATGTGTGATGAAGAGCGTTGAGTCATTTTATGGCTTGACACATTCAGATACAATCTCTCACATCTTCTAGACCTTGGACAATGAACATATGGGATTGGATCTGACAGATATGATCATGATGGCACAAAGATGGGAAAAAAAACCCACATCCTGAGCACTACATCCCAGAGCTTATCACACACTGGATGGAGGACGTTGCACTGGTAGATAGTTCGATGCCATGCAGAGATGATGTACACCCTCCTCCACCTTGGACACCATCCTTCATACCTTGGACGTTGGGCCTTTCAATGATGACGTCATACTAGGGTTTGTTGGAGATGTTTGTGTTTGCTGCCACTTGGACACTACATGATGTGACAGGGCACTTGATGATGGTCTTCACCTTGCTTTCACTCGTTAATGATGACATGTGGCCTTTGGAGGCCTTTTCGACGCCCTTGGGGGCCTGACACCACCACACGTGTGATCATATCATGTATTATTTTCATGTTTTAACATTGTAGAGGCTATTTTGATGGGTCGGCCCACTTCTAGCATGGATTGTTGACATTTTACTCAAATTATGTTGAAAAATGTGCTTGGTTATTATTATTGCGAGATTTGTACTTATGCCAAAGCCCCAACACAAGTCTCCAAATCCGCGTAACTACAGGAAAACCCACCACTGTCACCTTAGTAGAAAATCTCCACATTTTAGTAATGGATGAGGTCCACCACAGGGGAGGCGTCCCCAGTAACCTCAAGGGATCAGATAGCAAGTGATATAGCCAAGCTTGGAGCACCCTCTCATTGGTTACCTAAGTCAAAGGTATATGTCTCTGGAATTGAGGCAAAGGAAAGTATTTTGGATAGCTACCTGGAACAAGAACAAATATAGCATATATATAGCAATTTCCATGTACCAATGAGATAGTAATACCTCAAGAGATAGTAGACAATGAAAATGTATGCTAGCTGATACAAAATTGCAGCAAACTAACAATCTACAACAACAAATAGCATTTTGTAACAGCCACAAAAATTTTAGCTCAAAATTGCAAGAAAAGACAATGAAAATTAAGCATTTATCCAATAGAAAAATTGTCAACCATTTCAAGCAATTTCCGAGTATGTTAGCCAATAGTTAGAGTAAATTATGCATAAAATCTAAGTAAATTCAATGGCTGTAGCAGTGTTTTGCAACAACAGCAATATAGTTAGTGGATTAAGCTAAGTTAAGGTTAGAAGAAGTTAGTGAAAGCCTTAGAGAATGATGTTTGAAAGTTTGTTTGATCAAATTCCTTTACAACAACAATGAAACTAGTGTCTTTTGGGCTATGGAGTCATTTACAACAACACTAAAATGTAACTTGGAAGATAATGATAATAATGTCTAAAGAAATGGGGTGAAATTTAAGGTGATAGCACCTTAGGGCCTTAAACTTCAAGCATTAAGAGAGGAATTTGCTATAGTGCAATCTCTTTTGGGCTCTAGCAAATTCTTTTTCTTAGATTCTTAAAAAAATAATAGCAACAAGCTTCTAGAACCAAACTCCTAAAGTTCTAACACTTTAGGGCTTTAGGATTTTACCCTAGGAAAGATTTCCTTAACAATTAATGGATGAAATAATCTAGAGAGAGGAGGAAACACCTTATGCTCCTCTCCTAGGGTTTAAACAAGTAATATACCTTCAATATGAACAAGTAAATCATAACATAAGCATTCAATTAATGAAATGAAATTGCACATTTTACTTACTTCACCAAGATTTA
>JASDQU010503858.1:84922-125417 GCA_032191745.1 Picea mariana
TATTTAACTATTACATTGTCTCTTTCTTGTATGTGACAGGAAATGAAGTTGGAATTTGATGAAGATAGGACCTATCTCTTCACATAGATAGTGTCCTATTATTAAAGGACCTCTTGTTTAATTGAACTATGCAATTTTGGTTGACTTTACTATAACAAACATGGTCAAATGTAGTCTGAAGTCCATTTCTAGATTGAAACACTTGTTGTTTAATTGGCCTATGTAATAGATGTAGTGAAATGTTGTGTGAAGGCCATTTGTAGATTGAAACACCTATTATCAATTTTGGTGACTTTGCTATAGCACACGTAGTGAACTATAGCAGACATGGTGAAATGTTGTGTGAAAAGTGTCAATTTTGGTCGATTTTACTACAACAGATGCAGTGAAATGTTTTGTGAAGTCCATTTATAGATTGAAAAACTTGTTATTTGATTGGATTATGTAGTAGATGTGGTGAAAGGCATCATGAAGTCCATTTGTAGATTGAAACACATTTTTTAATTGGGGCCTATGCAATTGTTTAATTGGCCTATGCAAAATGCTCTTTGTCAATTTTGGTTAACTTTATTGTAGCAGACATGGTGAAATGTTATGTGAAGTCCATTTGTAGATTGAAACACTTGTTGTTTAATTGGCCCATGTAGAAGATGTGGTGAAATGTTGTGATAAGTCCATTTGTATATGGAAACACCTTTTGTGTAATTGGCCTATGAAAACTATTATTTGTCGAACTATAACAGATGTAGTGAAATTTTCGTTGACTTTATTGTAGTAGATGTAGTGAATGTTGATGTTGGGTGAAATGTTGGTTGACTTTATTGTAGTAGATGTAGTGAATGTTGATGTTGGTTGACTTTATTGTAGCATATGTAGTGAATGTTGACAATGTTGTGAACTCCATTTGTAGATTGAAACACATTTTTCAATTGGCCTATACAAAATTCTCTTTGTCAATTTTGGTCGACTTTACTGTAGTAGATGTGGTGAAATGTTGTGTGAAGTCCATTTGTAGATTGAAGAACTTGTTGTTTAGTTGGCCCTTGTAGCAGATGTGTTGAAATGTTGTGATAAGTACATTTGTAGATTGAAACAACTTTTGTTTAATTAGCCTATGAAAAATTATATTTGTCGAACTATAACATGTTAGATTTCGATGTGAACCTAGACTCGGTGTACACGCACCTCAGGTCTAGTCTAGGTTCTCAACAATATACAAAAAATTATACAACTTGAACTGCGAACATAAACACATTGAGATGCCTAACAACTTAGCATAATGGAAAATAAACTAGCGATTGAATCATACACAAGTACACATGCATTTAATGCCCAAATCACTTGTTCTTAAACCCAGAACAATGGGCCCCCATACTAGGGAAAATGACCATTTTCTTATACAAAATAGTATGCCAAAATACAAAGGTACACTTACAGAACAATCCTTGTTCACTAGTGAGGAAAGTTGAAACCCTCATGGTTTCCTTGCTATTGAAACAATGCTACAAATATTGGTCTCTTGAACAGTGATGAAGACAAAAATTGTGTCTCACATCACAAGATTGGAATTACCCAAAAGGTTTTCTTGAATCCATATGATGAAAATATCCCAGGCCTGCACCATGTACCTAGACAGAAAAATAACAAGGAAGTGAAGCACTTGGAAGAACACTTTGATCTATACTTGGGAGTTGGAAAGTGCAAGAACAAAGTTTTGATACCAATCTTTCAGGCCTTTGATGATAAATATTGTGAAGAGAAGCAACACACAATTTCTGAGGCCATAAATACCCTCAATGAAAACCAAATCACTGCAGCTATTGTTGAGAAAACTTTGTGGAATGCTCTCTTGATCTTTATGTTCTAGGCATGTCCAATCTCTTCAATAGGATGCATTACGTATTATTCTGGTGAAACTACCCAAGCAAGCAAGACCACGTCAATTTTTTCACTCAATGTCTACTTCCTAGCCCTAGAAGAAAAAAGATTGCAAGTTATCTATGGATCTAAAGTTTCTAGAGACCTGTCCTGATTCTACACTCTATAGGAAAAGTGTTGAGTATCTTACTTTCCATGTTTTGACGAGAAGAAATCACACATTAGATGATGGGCAAGGGAATTTTGAAAAATCTTTGAAGCTCCCCATAGAGCAGATTGTATTCCCTGATGACAAAAGGGGGATGTTGTTTCTAAATACAAAAAATTTTGACTAGTTGAGGAATATAGACAGAGTGTTGGTTTTCAGGATGTCATATCTTGTCAATTAGGTCTCTTTGTACGCATTATTGGATCATTGGGGTGAAGAGAGAGAATGACAAGTTGTCTTGTCGTTCTTCACTTCAGAAAAAGTTTTCTTGATGTAGATTCCCACTCACCATGGTTAGTTTCTAAAGGTGGTAAGCTTGAAAATGACTTTGTTGACCCAAATGAAATAGTTCAAGATGTTGTTGATGGATATGAAGTTGTTGCTGTGAGGACAGGGGATGATGAAGATAGATCGTTCAATACATTTTTGATGGACATTCTGGCATATAAGTATGCATACCTTAATGTATCCCTCTTTTCGATGATTACCAAGCATGAAGGGAGACAATGTGGGATATGGAGGATTTCATGGGGATAGATTTATAATGAGATTCTGGAGTTCTCGAGTCTTTCCAAGAAGAAAAATCGTCCTTAAGTAGGATTTAGATGCTACCACCAACTTTGTCTAAGACAAAGTTAGCACTACTGTTGCAAGGCCTGAGGAAAGTGTGGGGGTCCTTATTGATGCCTCTAGAAATGGAACAACAACTATAGATCTTATCAGAAAACTCACTATCAGATGAAGATTGTATTGAAGACATTGCAGAGGCTAATATGGGTCAAATCTAGTATATGCTGGCAGGAATAAAAATTTCCTCCTCTCCTTGCATGTATGATGATTATGGTTCAAGTGATACACATGAGGAATATTATGAATTCATAAGCAGCCATTCCAGTTTTCTCAATTGAAAATTAAGAGCATTGTTCTTATGACATTATTGAAGGAGAAATGTGGAGCTATAAAACACCAAGCAGGGGAGAAACCTTTGAGTCATGTGAGAACTATGGCCTCTTCTTGTTGAACTATCAAAGGAGTTTGTCTCAGGTTTTAGATTTGAAAAGGTGTTATTTCCAGATTATTTAAAGGAGTTCCAATCTATAACAGAAACAGACTTCAGACTCTCACTAAGTCGTTGCAAGAAATAGAAGCTCAAGGAGGAAAGAGCAATGTGCTTTTGCAAAATCCTTGGATGGAAGATTTTGTTGATATTATGGTAGTTGCGGGAGGTATTAACCTCCATGTATAACCCTGACAAGAATAGAATATTCCAGGAAGCAATAAGAAACCCTAAAGCTTTGGACATAACCCTAGAAGACATGTCAACTAAAGGAAATACTTAATATTGAGTTTTTAGCCTCCAGAATGAGAAGGCGACCCAGACAACTAAGGAGGAGCAATATAAATACAGGACGCCAGACCTCATTTGATACACACAGCTCACAACTGAAGAAATGTAAGAGTGCACACTATATAAAGTAAGTAAGTGTGCAAGTCTGGAGAGTAGATGTAGTTGCAGTTGCAGCTAATGCAACCTGTATTCTCGATTTAGGCTTGGACTTTCTATTGGTTATGGTTTGGAATTTTGTCCTTGTGTGCTAGCTCTGGATAGAGGTACGCTACATTGATTGGCTATTAGGCCTAGGGTTTGCTTTCAGAATTATTCTCTGTCAAGGTTAAGGTGATTGAGGGTGGATTAGGCCTATGGTTTGGTGACAATATTGCTATATTGTCTATGGTTAAATGAGCACACCTATTATTTTATAACATAATAATTAAATTCTTTTCATTAAAATTTAATTATTTTATGTATTTTTTTGTAAACCGAGTCATTGAAATTAGATCAGTCTGAGTCAATTCAAGTTCGAGTCAATGATTGAGTTGATAGGTGATCAAGTCAATGACTGAATTGATAGGTGATCATGTTGAAGTCCGAGTCCGAGTCTTAAAACATTGCTTTTTGCTACTTTGTACAAATAATTTGTCCTTGTAATTTATTCCCCAGGAACCTCCAATTGCATAGAAGCTTTCAAGAGCTCTTGAATAGTTTTTGCTGCCTCTAATCATCAAATTGATGAACTGGATTAGGGTTCATCTGTGAGCTTGTCAAATACAAAGGCAATTTCTAGGAGGAATAGCCAGTACTAATATATGCTTTTGTTTCATGAATATTCTATTTTCTATGGTTTGCTTCCTCTTTGGCACAATATGTACTTTTGCATTTGTACCATCTTTTGTCCATGAGTGATCCCTTTGTAAAGAATGCATTATCTATTAATATTGTTGTATGAAATTCCTATACAATTGATTTTTTGATTGATGTATATGATAGCAACATAGATTTTGGATGAGAAAATATTAGTATAGACTCTTGTTATGAGTTAGTGGTTGTTTTATTTTCACATTTTACAATCTAGTTTCTACCTGAGATAACCATAACAACTTGTATTTATAGAAGCATGAAGGAAATTTGCAGAATGAGAGTACAAAACATGTACCCAAGAAAATGGGGGAGCAGGAGTTTTGGAGGTGTTACTTTGCAACAGTAAAACAAGGGAAGCAGGTCATCTTGGAGAAGGATAGAAAACAAGATATATATGTTGTACCACTAACA
Organism: Picea mariana; assembly: GCA_032191745.1. Classification (NCBI taxonomy): domain Eukaryota; kingdom Viridiplantae; phylum Streptophyta; class Pinopsida; order Pinales; family Pinaceae; genus Picea; species Picea mariana. The sequence goes on from JASDQU010503858.1 coordinate 89,620, forward strand.
CTAGATGAAGGATTCTGCATGAATGTAGCAGTGGAAAATTTATAGATGGAGGTAACCTCTCTTTATTATTGTTCTTTTTTATTTAGGGAGAAGGTGCTTCATCACTAGCTCATTTGCCCCCTCATGTAATCCATGATGTACACTTGTTTATAATTGAGTGCAATATAAGATCATTTTCTTTAAATTTTCCCTTTTTTATTCCTTTCTGGGCACTAATCAAACAATAAAGGATGCATAATATGGAATATTCTGTATAGATATACTGATGCATTTCTTGTTGGTAGTGGCACTATAAAACAAATAAAGTATGTGTTTTAGATTTGCTACAAGAGCTAGCTAGCTTGTTTCTAGATAAATTACTCAACCATTTACCATTTATCTATAAATTCATTAGACACTCCAGCTTCGTGTCTTCAAATGGATATACTTGTTGATGTTTTTCACTAATGTCCTTATTTTCTCTTAAATGTTGTCTATGTACATGATCTGTTTGAGGTCTAATATTTCTGATATATGACAATCGTGATATTCAAAATTGCTTAAGTTCTTAGCTTAAATCAATCATTCATAACTTTTTCATACTTCATATTTTTAAGACTCACGACCACTTGATTTGACTGCCAAGATTAGCACTACATGATGGTCATAGAAATTTCTCTTATGTTCCAGTTTTACAAGTTCTCCAATATAAATTACTTCATTAAAAAGGCTTCCAAAATGTACTGTATTTGTTGATTGATGGATAATTGGCCTTTTGAAAGGCCAACTAATTAATTCCAAGATGTTATGTAACATTTGATATTTTTCTTTCATGCGACCCATGGTTTGGTAGGTTTGGCCATCATATAATATCGATTATGGTTTGTGTTTTTGATCCTTGCATTTATGTAAAAGAGTTGGTGTTCTTCTAGGTCTATGCTTTGTAGGCACCTGCTTCAGAAGSTGTCACCATTTCTTACAGTGCTCAGTTTGAATTTTGTTGAAAATGTTGGGTTAATCARTAAAKAATGGCTTTGGAATTTCTTTGCATTTGCTGGGTTGTTGAATTTGGTTTTTGTTAAGAAGCCAGAGTTTGTGGTTGTGGGTATGGGGACAGTTGTGGTTGTGGGTACGGGGATTCCATTTTTGAAATTAAGGTTCATGGAGGTGAGTGGGTGGTGCATCACATAGATATGTAAGTAAAAAGAAAACATAACTAAATTCTCATTAAGGCAGGATCCCCTAATACTTTACAAGGTTTTATAATTTAGTGAAAGATTTGCCAATATTTTACAAGATTTTATAATTCAGTGAAAGATTCACCAATATTTTACAAGATTTTATAATTTAGTGAAATATTCGCCAATATTTTACAAGATTATATAATTGACTAAAATATTCACCAAAAAATTATATATACATTTTATATTATTGATAAAATAGCCTTCAATTTTTCCTATGTATCATGGGGATTCACCCATTTATTATACATATAAATTTAGGGGGGGTTCTTAAAATCACCCCTGCTTAGAATAGAGAATGCTCTGGCGAAGAAGATTTAGTGTCCATTTCAATCCTGTACAATGAAAATAACTACCGCACTTGGATATGAGACTTAACCTGTGCCATCACCTCGTCACACGGTATCCCTTTGCAAGGCACAGTCACAGTATCCTCTTGACAAAATCATTATCATCTCCATCTCCATCTCCATTGCTGCTGTGGTGCAAAAGATGGTTCACAATGCGGGCTACAGAGCAGCCGAGTGTTTTTCAGCTGAAGGTGAATTCCTTGACTGGGTAGACCGAGTGGGTGGTGGTTGTGAAAAACCAAGAAGAGGAAGATGTCAACTCTACCAGGGATGTGATGGCACACACAACATATTTGGACATGCTGAATGATACCGAAAGGAATCGAGCCTATGATCGGGCCATTAGGAAAACCATACGAGGCCCTTGTCACATTCTCAATATTGGGCACTGACTTATTATCCATGATGTCATTACGTGCCATGAGTGAAACAACATCCCATTCTCAAGACCATCCAAAGGAGGGTCTAGTCACAGCTTGTGAGGCTTATCTTCCAATGGTAAAGTTGGCTCGAAAGGTTTTGTGGCTGAATGGAATGGAGGGTAGAATACGGCTTATTCACAAACACTCCGATGAGTTACAAATTGGTTCTAACTTACCTTATTGTGCAGATATTCTAGTAGACTTGGAAAAAATATAACTCTACACTTATTGTGCACCTATTTTCTCTCCATTGCTTGGAAGGTCTGCAAGCAAAAGTCAACCACAAAAAAAAAAAAACCTCGATACAGAAAGATTTTTTTTCTTATTAATAAATAATATATATATATATATATATATATATATATATATATATATGCAAGACAAACACCCAAGCGCCTCAGCCACAAAGCTACTAAACTCAACATACCCCGAGCTGCACAATAGAAAGATTTTTTTTTATTAATAAATCAAAAAAAATATATACCACTCCAGATCTTTTCTCGGAAGAAAGGACTTCTCAGGCAAGTCCCCTTGTCACGAAGCTCTGAGGCTGTCATCTTCGCCGGTGCAACAGTGAATGTAGCCATTTGAAACTGATTTATAGGAGCAGAAGGCATATTCACAATCTCTGAAGAACAGAGTGGAGAGGCGGCAGAGTGGAGAGGCGGCAAAGGAGAGAGGCGGAAGTGAAGGACATATTTAGGGTTTGGAGAGCTAGGTGTAGGGTTTTGGAGGGATAAGAGGGCACGTGGGCCTCATGCGAGGCCCACGATCATTTGGATTAAAAAAATAAATTAATTGGTTTTAAATTTAAGTAATTTTTTTTGTTTTAAATTTTTATTTATTTTTTATATATATTATTTTTGTGTTAATTATTTTATTTCGTTTTAGTTATTTTTTTTAATTAATCCTTCAATGTAATTAAAATATGATTTAATAATTTAAAGTAATTGAGGTTGTTTTAAACATTAAATTATAGAAGGATTAATTCTAAATTTAATTTTTTTATTATTTATTCATTGTAATTTTTTTTTAATTAAATCAATTTCAAATTTTAACTTTATTTCAGAGCATTAATAATATTGATTAATAAATGACTAGTGGTTAGATTTTGATTAATTAATTAAATGGCTAATTAATTAAAATATGTAATTAACATAGCATTACAATTCAAATAAAATATATTTTGGATTAGAAATAAAATTTTAGAGGTCCATGGGTTTCGAACCCAAGACCACCCACCAAGCGATGCGCCTTAAGAAGAGCAATAACACCAACGTGCCACACATATCACTTTTACAAATAAATTCACATATAAATAGTTTAATTATCAATAGTAGCAAAGTACTAGCCTGAAGAATAATCTCCGATTATCCAAGCGCCAAGCTCACGAGACCGTACACACAACTCATCGAGCCAAGCGCCAAGTCCCTCCACTCCATTCCACCAGTCAAAGTCAAACACTAAGATTCAATGCATCGCCTTAGATTCACTACATCATACGACCACAAGTCAGGAAGCAATACATAACCACAATGCACAAGCGCTAAGTTGCAATGCCGAAAGCCACTCTACAATCCTTAAAGACTCGAACCTACAGCCACCGAGATGCGCAATTCAACTCATATGTGCAATGCACCTAGGAAAGCTCATGAGTCAAGCATCGAAGGGTAATTAGTTGTGAGCAAAAAATTTAAAGGACTTAGACTAGGACAAGTGGGAAGGAGGTGGCATACACACTAGGAGAGTAAGCTAGAGGAATTGGCGAGTATGGTGCAAGGCTAGCATAGCTACCGGGCAAGGGAGTCAATAGTTTTCTTAGGTGAAGAAATCAAGATTAGATGCTTAATCATAACCCAACCAATCCCCTAAAGAGAGTAATGTCTATTTACAGACAAGTAAAGAAAAACTTACGCCTAACCCTGTTTCTAGTTTAAGTAGTGCCAATTTGAAATGTCCTTGAACTCACCCTGAAAACTTTGGTTGATGCAGGCCAAATCATACAGGATGGTCAAGACTCGAGGGAATCGAGGCATGGGAGTATCATCGCAGGCACCGCCAACACCATCAGCACTGCCGCCACCATTGCCCAAACTAGCTCTCATACTGCGCTCGTTGGAGGCCATTAATGAGACTTTAAAGGGGTGACAACCAGCAGGGACCGAAGTGGAACCCCCATCATCTGGAATGGGTAATACAAAAGCGTCAAGGGATTCAGGGGGAGTATCTCTTCCTGAAGACAACACTCGAGAATTGCAGAAGATCAAACTTCTGGAGTTTACCGGGGGTTGCGCCAATGAATGCGCAGAAGCATGGTTGGAAGGCATGACAAGGTGTTTTTCCTTAAGGGACTATGCATCCAACTCAAAGGCAAAGATCACAATTTTTCAGTTAAGAGATAGTGCATTAAACTGGTGGGGAAACTTGGAAAGACAACTTGCATCTTACCCCAGACACAGTATCTTGGGAACTTTTCGAGGAGAGGTTCTGAAGGAAATATCTGCCAGCGTACTACGAGGAACAACAGGTAGGGGCATTTCATGCCTCAGTATAGGGAAATAGAACTGTAGAAGAATATGAGATCAGATTTATTGAATTGGTCAAATATGTTTCGTATATGGATAATGACCAACGACAGGCAGAGCGCTTCATCTATGGATTGACCCCTAAGATAAGAGTTATGGTGCGGATGTGGAAACCATCTTCAGTAGCGGAAGCAGTGGAAAATGCATGTTATGTGGAGGAACACATGAAATTAACCAGGGGTACAAGACCGACATTTCCACATCATCCTGGATTCATCGAGAAGGCCCCTAGGACATTTCCCAGGGGAGGGGGCTCAAGGCCACCGCCATATGGTAACAGAGTCGTGCCAAGGACAGTAGCCATAGGGATTTCAATGGCAGTGAGTGCAGCATCTCATTCATCACCAACGATGCAGACAGGTCCACGACCATCTCAAGGAACAACTAGTAGGGGTAGGGGTTCCAGGGGAAGGAACTCATTTCAAAGACAGTCACATAACAATGCACAGGTTCAATCTCGTGTTACCTGTTGGGGGTACAGAGGACCCCATTACCAGCATGATTGCCCAGAGTTACAATTAGGGTTCGTGCATAGAGAAGGAAAGGCACCGATGGGGAGAGTAAGTAGCAGCCACCAGATTTACGCAACGGTTAATAATCGTCAGGACAAACATCAATCCACGGTGGTGGAGTCATCAGGTATGCTAAATCATATCAACATTAAGATTTTATTTTATTATGGTGCTACAGATATTTTCATTTCACCATCTGCATTAGAAAAGAGTGGGTTGGCAGCCTACGAGCACAATGGCTTTAAACAAGTCGATATGGCTTCGTGAAAAAAACAAGCGGTAGGACCTAGTGTTGATAATTGCATAGTAGACCTGGGAGTGTGTACTACCAGGTTGAAGGTATATGTCACTACTCTCGGGGCATATGACCTAATCATTGGAATGGATTGGTTAGCAGCTCACTGAGATTTGGTAGATTGTTTCACAAAGAGGGTGCTTTGTGTCGACGATGAGGGAAGGCCAGTAGAGATCCAGGGTGTACAGAGAAAAGTGTCATTACGCTTTATATAAACTATGAAGGTTAAGCGATGCTTGAGACAAGGGTGTCGATTATATGTAGTGGAAGCAGTGAATGAAAGGAAGGGACCCTCATTGGATCAGTACCTGATATTGTCAGAATTTAAGGATGTTTTTTCGAACGAGTTACCAGGGTTACCTCCTGAGAGGGAGCTTGATTTTACTATTGAGATAAAACCTGGTGCAAAACCAATTTCCAAAACTCCGTATCGGATGACAGCATCATAACTTTGTGAGTTGTAAATGTAGTTGAAAGAGTTACTAGACTTAGGGCTAATAAGGCCTAGTGTTTCACCTTGGCGTGCACCAGTAATTTTTGTAAAGAAGAAGGATGGATCCTTAAGACTGTGTATAGACTACAAGGACTTGAACCATGCTACAGTGAAAAATAGGTACCCAATGCCACGAATAGATGACCTCTTCGATCAGATGAAAGGAGCAATGGTATTCTCAAAGATCGATTTGCAACCAGGGTATCATCATTTAAGGATTAAGGAAGGCGATATCCCAAAAAATGCCTTTCAAACTTAGTTTGGACATTACGAGTTTGTCGTAGTACCTTTTGGATTGACCAATGCATCAGCCGTATTCATGACCCTCATGAACAGCGTATTCCGGAAGTACTTAGACCATTTTGTACAAGTCTTTCTAGATGACATTCTCATCTATTCCAAGAATGAAAGAGAACATGAGGAACACCTATGAGTAGTGTTGTCTTACCTTAGGGAGAACAAATTGTATGGGAAGTTGTCAAAGTTTTCCTTCTTCCAGAAAGAAATTCATTATTTAGGTCATATCATTTTCGGCGAAGGAATCTCTGTGGACCCAGAAAAGGTAAAGGCCATTATGGAGTGGCCAGTGTCAAAAAATTCCCATGAGGTGAGAAGCTTCATGGGGCTAGCAGGTTATTATCGGAGATTTGTGGAGGGATTCTCCAAAATAGAGAAACCCATCACCACCTTGCAGTGCAAGCAGGTCAGGTATGAATGGACAGAAGAGTGTGATAGTGCATTCATTGAGCTTAAGAGGTTACTAACTAGTGCGCCAATTCTACGAGTGCCGGATATGGAAAAGGAATTCACAGTCTGCATGGATGCCTCGAAGCAAGGGTTGGGGGCTGTGCTAATGCAGGAGGGAGGAGTGATAGCTTATGCATCAAGGAAGTTGAAGAAACACAAAGAGCTATACACGACTCATGATTTAGAGTTGGCAGCTGTAATGCTAGCTCTGAAACTTTGGAGACACTATCTCGTGGGGTGAAACTTTGAGCTTAAAATGGATCATCAAAGTTTAAAACATCTCTTCACTCAAAGAGATCTGAATGCCAGGCAAAGGTGATGGAGTGAGTTTATGAGTGAGTATGATTTTGGTATTTTGTACATCAAGGGAAAGGAAAATGTGGTCGCATATCCCTTGAGTAGGAAACCATGTATCTTCTCCTTGGTACCCTTAAAGGTCAATTTGAGGGAACATGTGTTGACACAACTCCAAGGATACAGTTGGTATTTAAAGGTTACTTCAAACCTCCAGAGCGGGAGGAAGTTAGATCCAAAGTATGAAGGATATAGTCTGGAAGTAGATGGACTCTTAAGATATCGAGGAAGGATGTACATCCCTGAGAATGGGGATATTCGAAGCATCATACTGAAGTAAGCCCATATAACACTTTATTGTGTGCATCCGGGTGTGAAGAAGATGTACGCAGATATGAGGAAACTCTTATTCTGGGTAGGCATGAAGTGCGGTGTAGTCCATTTCATCGCCAAGTTCCTAGAATGTCAACAAGTGAAAGATAACCACCATCACCCGGCAGGCCTCCTACAACCACATGATGTTCCTATGTCCAAGTGGGAAGTCATCTCTATGGATTTTGTTGTGGGGTTTCCGCTCACATCTCATAGACACAATGCCATTCTTGTGATAGTGGATAAGTTAACCAAGAGTGCTCATTTTATTCTGGTTAGAGACACTTACGATGCCACTGATGTGGCACGTGTGTCTGTAAGCGAGGTTATTCATTTGCACGGGATACCTAAGAAGATCATTTCAGATAGGGACTCTAGATTCACTTCTAGGTTTTGGACAAGTTTGCAGTCAACGTTGGGCACTCAGTTGAACTTAAGCACAGCTTATCATCCTGAAACAGATGGGCAAACTGAGAGAGTAAATCAAGTCATGGAATACATGCTTAGGATGTATGTCATGGATAATCAAACCTAGTGGGAGAAGTACCTAACTTTGGTAGAGTTTGCCTACAATAACAGTTTTCATAGCTCCATCGGAATGCCACCCTACGAAGCTTTGTATGGAAGGCCATGCTGAACACCATTGAGTTGGGATAGACTAGAAGACTGAGTAACAGTTGGGCCAGAATTGATTCAAGAGATGAAGGAATAGGTGATTCATATTAGGCAGAGACTAAAGGAAGCACAAGATAGGTAGAAAAGCTATGCGGATGCACACATAACCGACCGAAGTTATGAAGTGGTAGATCAGGTTTTCATTCGTATCAAGCCTAATAAGAGTACCATATAGTTCAGGAAGGGGACAAAGTTGTCACCTCGATTTATAGGACCATTCAAAATCCAAGAGAAAATTGTACCCATTGCCTATCATCCCGTACTGCCACCCCACTTGCATAAAACTCATAATGTTTTTCATGTATCTATTTTACGTCATTATGTTGCTGATGAATCACATAAACTAAATTGGATGGAATTGCAGGTATCAGATGTAGGAACTCTCACGGTAGAACCATTATGCATATTGGACAGTAGAGTTCGATAGCTCAGGAACCATCTAGTAGACCAAGTTAAGGTCCAATGGGGCAAGTATAGTCCAGGATCTGCTACTTGGGAAGACGCCGAGACACTATGACGAGACTATCCATCACTTTTTTTGACCACCTCGAGAATATGTTTCTCGAAGGTTGGGTGTATGTAACACCACTTTTGACTTAGACAACCAAGATTACCTAAGGCCTATATACTTTATTTTTCTAGTCACAGTGAAACTATTAAGTGATACACTTAAACTTTAAAATGTATGAACTTTTATGAATGTTTAAATGTTATTGATGATGATGTATGTAATGCGATCTACTATGTGAATGTAAATTTTATGAATGTTTAAATGTTATTGATGATGATGTACATGATGCAACATATTGTGAGAATGTGAATTTAATGAATGTTTAAATGCTATTATAATGATGTTGGATATGATGCAATCTATTTTGGTAAATGATAATCTTATAAATGGGTGTCAAAATTGAATTATGGGATATTATGAGATCTCTTTCTAACTGGAAAACTTTCATGTTAAGTTGTTGATACAAGGATACGAAATAGAAATGATGATTGTATGCAATTACATGATGATAATGCATAGAAATGTATGAGTTTGTGTTACAGACTAATCTACAGGTTATGGGCTACGAAATAGCCAACGTAATGATGATGAAAGTGGATATCATGACCACTAGCTGAGAAACATTATGGTACAGATATTTGTATGTGAAATTATATTGGTTGGATGCATTGCTATGATATGTGGACCAATGCAAGATTTCAGGTGATGAGACTGCCCAAAACCGAATAAACGATGACAAAACCCCCAGCAACATGGTGCCATTGTATATTCCATTGTAGGGTGTGGACCCTAGTTATGATTAGGAGGGGTGGAGGCATTTCCCACTGTGTATCCTCTGAAACCTGAAGTCATGGGAGGACGGTGTTAGCTCACACTCCCCAAGACCTATGATGATGACTGTCAGTTGCCTTCTAAGGAAGCTTGGTCAAGATAGTGACACTTCCTCTTACGGGTTCTATTTAGAGTTAGGTAAATATAGTTGATGCTCCAAGACAGTTTAGCAGAGGAAGGATAGGAATGGAGATGGAAGTAAGTTAGGGAGGAAGGATGAGTAGAAATAGTTGAGAAATTATGGAGATTTGTCTTATGGTGGAATTGAATGTTTTCCCTTCTAAAAAGAGAGTGTGTATATATGAATATTCCTAATTATGTAACTAAACCACAGTTGTCTAAATAAAATTGTTGAATCGGATAATTGTAATTAAAGGATTTCTCAAACATTTGATTAGTTTATTGTCTTTTATAAAAGACTATCCTTGTTGATTGGATTGGATGCCTACATAAATTACTAAAGGATGATAGTTATTAATTATTAGTACATGCATGAGACTTGTATGTACTAGCTACACATGCATTTCTTGTACATGTACACTAGTATGTATGAGTTTTCTTGGCTTACTTACTAATAGTGTCGATTATTTGTTATGAATGTGTGAACCATGTTTCTTTTCCTTTGTACCACAAGATACCTTAACTTCGGGGCGAAGTTTCTTGAAGGGTGGGTGTATGTAACAACCCTAGTTGAATATATGCTTAGGGATTATTAAGTAAAAATTAATTAGATAATTAATTGTCCTAATATAGTTTTAATTAAACAATGATTAGCATTAATAATATTAATTAAATATTTATTTATTAATTAATTGTTTATAACTTTTGATTAATTAATTAATTACATATCACATTCAATGACATGGATAATAAATTAAGGGGCTTAATAATTTTAATTTATTTAATTAATTGCTTTACGTATGCGGGAGGGGATAAGACATTAATGAAGGGGATATGACATTAAATAAGGGGATAAGAAACATTAAATGGATGGGATAAGATAATAAATAAGGGGCTAGGATAATAAATAAAGGGATATGGTAATAAAGGAGGGATAAGGAAATTAATGAGGGGGAAGATAGTCGGTGAAAGGGGGATATGACGGGAGGAGTCTTACGGGGNAGGGAGGAAAACACGGTTTTGGGCAGTGTTTGACACAGTTTCAACTTCAGCATTGGACTAACAGAGCAGTGAGATTTAGCATCAGAAGCAGGTATTTTTAATTATGAGTTGCTGAGTTATTTCATGCTGTAGATAGATTTTTATTTTGTCGAATATTATATGCTCATATGTTGGCGAATGAATTATTTTTGTATGAGAAAGAATTATATGCTAAATTGAATTAAATTTTGTATTTTACAGTCTCTACATGTTGCATGGGGTCTCAATAAGAAATGAATGTGGTTTTGTGTAATAGGATGTAGTGACGAAAACATTGAACAACTTGAATAGTTGCCAAGGCTAGTTTCTCCACATGAAAATATTTTTTTTCGATGTTCGTGAGACTTTGACTCAAATAGTAGATGACATGTTCATCATGTGAATCAACATCTTGGACTAGAACCATTGCAATGGTAGAGTCTGAAGCATCTAAGTACATGAAATAATCTTGACTATAATCACGTGGAAATAAAAGTGGTGTATGGGTCAAGGTGAGTTTCAAAGCTTCAAAAGCTTTGTTGAAAGTGTCATCCCATACAAAATCGTACCCCTTTTTAATAATTCGAGTAAAAACTTTCATTAATTCAACATAATTGGGGATGAATCGACGTAAAAAAATTTCCTTCCCTTGCAAACTTTGGAGTTGGCGTAGCGTAGGAGGAGGAAAATTAAGGATAGCTTCAACCTTCAATGAGTCCACTCTAATCCCATGTGTAGACACGATAAAACCAAGAAGTCCTCCAGACTCCACGCAAAAAATTCATTTATGTGTATTCAATCGTATGCGATAATAATGACAGCATAGGAAAATGGCTCGTAAATGTGTCGGGTGATCTTGACGATGCATATAATGCGTCGGTAAATTGTCTAAGTAAGTTTGTACAATGTGCTTAATGTCATGAAAAGCATAAGACATAGCGCGTTGAAAACTCACACTAGAATTTTTGAGACCAAAAGGTAGTTTTTGGTAGGTGAAGGTTCCCCAAGGGAAATAAAAGAAGTCTTTTGTTGATCTGCAGGTAAAATATTGATTTTATTATAGCCGAAGAAATCATCCATCAAGCAGAATATTTCACTCCCAACATAGTCATCAACGATCTGTTCAACAAAGGGGTTGGATAATTGTCCTTGGGAAAAACTTTATTTATATCCCTATAATCTACACAAACATGGATCGTGCCTTTTTTATTCATAACTGGAACAAGGTTGGACACACAATCAGTCAAAGCCACAGGATAGACAAAACCGTCTTTAAGAAGTTTTTGAACTTCGAGATTAACAACAATGAATTTACATGGATGTACTGGGTGAAGTCTATATGGAACGGGTTTAGCATCCAGATAAGTCTTAATATCATGTACAACAATATCTAGATCAATTCCAGGAATTTGTTCATAACTCCAGGAAAAAACATCACGAAATTCTTGGAAAAGAGCTTTGTAAATACATAGTTCATCAGCAGAACATGAAGCACCGATGTGAATATTTTCCATGACTCCAGGTTTTATCGAAATATCAAGAGGGATCATAGGTGAAATTTTACCCAAGTTCCCTTCATACAAAACATCGTGTGTTGGTTCAGGAACAAAGGAAAGAGTAGCAACAATAGATGGATTGGAAATCTGTTGATAACTCTCTATGGTCTCAGGTTCCAGGAAGAGAATAGAATGATGATTCCCATCATCCCATGGGGTATATTCCATAGACATGATTATCATGATAATCTCATCAGTGTGAAACACTACGTGACATGGATATGGAGACATATCTAAGAGGGAGTGAGGAGAAGGAGTTTCCGATTGAATAACTTGACAAGCCAATTCTATTGGACTCAAAGACATTCAGTCACTGTAATGAAGACAATCATCAGAGCTAGGTACTATCCAAGGGTTGTAAGACTCTAGGGTTTCACCAACAGTGGTTGATATCATGTTAATCGAAGCAACAAAAGGAGGAGGAATATCAGGTGGTGGAATGGGAAATCTACCCATTAACGATGAATCCTTTAGAAGACCCACACCGACATTCTCATAATCGAGAGGTGTTTTCGCAATGAAAGGTACATTTCTAGTATGTGAATTGGAATTAAATAAGGAAATTTGATCGACAGTAACAACTTTTCCTTGGTGGGTAAAACGTAATACACAAAAAAGAGTAGAAACAATTTCTCACATGGAATCAATCCAACTACGACCAAGTAAAAGGTTTTAATCGAGAGGTGCATCAAAGACCTCAACCTCAACATTAACCACTTTAACTTCTAGAATAATAGACAATGAACGAATAACACCATAAGGTTTAAAACTTGTACCATTAAAATATTTTAGAATATTGTGTGACTCGATAAGGGAAGGAGAGCCAATGGATTTCCCTCAAGTGATGGACATGATGCAAGTCGAGGCTCCTTCGTCAATAACGGTTCAATAAATATTTTTATTTTCCACAACAACTTCTATTTGAAATGCTAATTGAGGAGAAATCCTTGGAATATGATCTTCCAAGTCAAATATAATCAAGTTCGTATCGGTAGCATCGATTCCACCAATAGCCTTTAACAGTGCCTTCCATTGTGTAGGAAAATTTTGAAGGACTTCAAGAGCCGACATTGCAGAAGGTGCCTGCACAAGGTCTTCTACAATACTGTAGTTTTAAGAAGCACGTGCATGAATATGAAATAACGAATTTCGAACAATTCCCTTGGGAGTTGGATGAATAACTATATCTAGGCTCTGTAGTTCAATATGAAGAGGACCGTTAGGAGGTGAATTTGGTGGAGAAGGTTGAACCAACGGAGGTGGTGAATCATCAAATTTCTCTTTCGAAGGAGAATAATATTTGGCTTGAGTAGTGACTGCAACATCGTTCTTCTTGGATTCACCAGTACACATAAGTACATAAGACATGGTAGAAGGAGAAGGTTGGTCATGAATGACCAATTGGGCCTACTGCTGAGAAGGAAACAATTGTGACAAAATGGTGGGTGTAGGAGGTGTTTTGGTTCCTTGCAGGAACTTAGTAACCTCAAGACGTCATGGAAACTATTTCATATAATGATCCTCACCATAGATAAGGCAAGGATAACGAGTTTTTTTCTTGTCTTTTTCATTAGAAGATTGAGTCTTGGTTTTATTGGTTTTTTGATTATTATTTTTTTCCTCCTTATTCTTACCCTTCCCTTTCTTTTTATTTTGATTTTTCTGGTAGGTGTATATTGAACCAAATTAACTTCAGCAATTTTAACGAGAGAAGGAGTTGGAGGAGTATTTTTTACATTATGAGTAGTAGACTTGCTATTGAAATGACTGGCTTGTTTAGACTAAGTCTCAGTGTGGAAAGTTCCAATCATGCCATCAACAACATGGGAAACTACTGGAGGTGTTGGTGTTGGATTCATAGATGGGAGAGGAGCATCAGGGATCAAGTCATATAGTGTGCCCATTTGTGAATAAATGAGATTCAAGTATTGAGCACGACTAATCGCTTACTCTTCAGTGATGAAACCACCCATGGAAACATCATGGGCTATAGGACCAATGAGTGACTTGGTAAACCACTTGGCCAATAATTGATCAGGAAGGGGAAATTTTATTAAGCGTCTTCTTCTCCTCCACTCATGAATATGATCCAAAATGTGAGTGGATGAGGATTGTTTAAATGAACTCAAAATTTCAGTTCCTGTCTTGCATTAGATTGGTAGTTGGTAATGTGTTAAGAAATTCATAGCTAAGGTATTCAAGTCAGTGAAGAAACCTCGTGGAAATTCAATATACCATTTGGCTACCAAACCCGTCAGAGTTTGTTGGAAAAGACGTAATCTAATGGAGTCATCCATCAAAGATTTGGATGAACACCAAAGATGGAAAGTTATGATGTGATTATTTGGGTCTTCTCCCAATCGACCATCAAACTTAGGAATGTCTAATGGTAACTTAGCAGGTATAATAATCCAATAAGGAGAATGCAAGATAGGATCATTCAAAATCCTAGACAAATCTGGTAAATCCAAAGTATCAAGAAATGACAAATGTCTGTTTACTTGAGGAAACTAGTAATTCTAAGGAGGTAGTCCCATAGGTATACCAATAGGACCATAAGAAGTCTTTAGATAGTTAGAGGGTCCTATCAAATTCGATTGTGGAGGGTTTTGAGTCAAATATCCAACTTGAGTTGGTTGATTGGGTAAGCTTCCTTGGAAAGGAGCATTATATTGAAAAACTTGACCCCAGGTAGGACTCATAGAATCTAGATATGGTTTCCTGAGATTAGGGGGTACAAAAGAATTAACTTGAGGAGGTTTCCCCCCAGGTAGTTGTTTATGTCCTTGGAAAGTAAAATTCCAAGGTTGAGACTATAATCCATGGATATACTGCCCATACACTGGGTTATGACCCCCAACTTGGGGTTGCCCCCCAACTTGAGGAGGTTTCTCTCCAATAAGAATCTGAAAACCAGAAGCGAAAAAATGACTTGTGCCTCCCATTTGATTGGAGCTACATGGGCTGGGACGATTAGATCCTCCATGTGAATGCGGAGGAGGAATTCTAGGCCCCCCGAAGAGAACCTGGGTAGGTGTAGGAACATAACTACTAGCATCATTATACCCAGGAGGAACAAAAATATTAGCCCCTCCAGACGGATTCTAGGAAGGATTAGCAATAGAAGTATTTAGAGTGTGATACCCAGGTGGAAGTGACAGATTTGGTCTAAGATAAAGTGGTGTTCCAATAGGATATTGAGTAATTAGTACACTTCTGAAAGAAACAAGCGTCGTTTGTGGGATCATGGTAGAGATGGAGAGCTGCAGAGGAAGGATTGTATGAGAACCAACCAACAATTGGTCTGAAACTATGACAACATTACTGGTTGTGCCATTAAAATGATCTAAGGGGACTGTATAGGTAGTAGAATTCACATGTGTATGTGATCCCGTAAGTTTATTATAGGTCCTATGGCATATATGACTCATTCCTATTTTTTCAAAAATATCTTGTCCCAAATAAGTTCTCCAAAGAGAACAAATAGGAGCACAAGAGCTAGGATCAAAATTTCCAGTAGTGTGAACCGGGGTTCTAAATGAATCACTCCGAAAGAGTGGATCATCTACACCAGACTCTGTGTGAGGTCTATTAGGTATTCTAGTATAATCGTCAGCAACAACATCTCCTGATGAATTTATCTGGGGAAAAAGTGGATCTCATACAACACTCCATAACGTATTTACGGGAAGTATGGATTCCTCCAATGGAGTAGAACTTCCAATCTCAGAGGTTACATCATCATTGGCTTGTCCTTTAGAAGAACCCTCTAAAAGGAGTATATTCTTCTGGATCTTCTGAAGGTAATCCGTACATCATATGTGAATGGTGAGGGCCGATGTTGGCTACACCAAACAAAGAGTGAAAGAAAGCTATGGCCAACTAGAGAAACAAACAACACTCACTAATAAAAGCCAGCTATGAGAAACAAAAACAAACCTTCTTATTTCAAATCCACTAGTTAGTGATGAAATCCAACATAGCAAAATCAAGAAAAGAAGGGGATGGGATAAAGCAGGTGGAAAAGTTACATTGACAACCTTCTTAATGAACTTACACCTTGGTGCAGTCTCTCACACATAATCGTCGGTATACCCTCCAAAAATCTCGAGTGATTTTGGCCAACGTCGATTCTAGGTATCATGAATACTTTCCCATCCATAGTCACCTCGTGTAAATACTCTAAAGATATAGGCCACTAAGGTTACCAATTATGAAAATGATTCCTAGGGAAGAAGTTGAAAGTCCGATCCATGCGCAAGGGCAAGGTATCTATCCTGAAATCAATTCGATAAGGTCCCCACATGATTTTCTTCTCAAGTGACCCCCAATAATATGCACAATCTCTACACTAAGACCAACAAATAAGGGTGGCTAACTCTGTCGACCCTAATGTGACCTCGTGATTGACCCTTGTGTTAGAAGGTCTTCCCAAGACAAAATGGAGCAAGTGGATTTGAACTCTCCCTATCACAAGATACTATTGTGTGTTTTGATTCTTTGGAGAGTGTGCCTTACAACCTATTCCAAAGCGTTATCCTAGAAAATAAAAGTTGCTAATAGATTTTATAATTACGCTTTATTTTAAAGGTTGTTGCTTACTCAAAAGGGAAACAAAAATGAAACTGATGATGTATTTGACGTTGACCAAATAAAATGCAAGAAGAGAATGATATGCAATCGTTTAATTCGATTAAATCTAATTACAATAGGGAGAAGGTTTCTCTTTTTAGAATATGAAAGCTACAAAACACAATTTCTCAATTTCGAATGATATGGATCCCAATAAAAAACTACTAACTTTTCCAATTTTATCTTCTCAACAAATATTTGAATGCAACAATTGTCTTTCAAAAACCACTAAAAAGAAAAACTTCAATTCTTTCATTTTCAAATAAGAACAAAGATATAATGAAGAGAAGAAAAAATGGTCCAAGAAAACTAGTGCACTCTCAACACTATTCTCAAATTACAATCATAATGTATTATCACTGAAATCTCATCCGTACATGGTTACAGGAATCCAACATCTCCAAACAACTATTAGTTCACCCATGGACCAAAATTACCAAAAATGCATTCCCAAAAGGTCCAAAACTATACAATCAGTTATAAAAGCAGGATGCGCTATGACTATACAAGAAGCGCGTGCACATGCGCCATCAAAAAACGTCGAAAAAGTGCACATGTGCTTGATGCATGACTGTGGATGAAAAAAGCCGCACACACCTCAGAAAAATGCATTTATGATATTGGTCATCCTCCCACCCACTTCTGGTTCAGCTTCCAAGTCGATTTGACATCCAAATCTCGACTGAATCTAGCTGGGTGGTTGGTCAAAGACCTAAGGGTACCCTAAATGGCCCCTTGTTCACACTAAAAGATGGTTGAATAATGCCTCAAAGTTATGCTATAAAAAGAGGCCATGGGTGCATTACTTTTTCAAGGAATTCATTTGTAAGGTTATGCTGCTGCTATTCTCTTGGGGAATCCTCTTTTCTCATCAAGAGCATACTAGCACCATTCCATTTGAGCTATTCACATCACCTTTTGAGTGAATTATCTTGGGATTCTTTCACCATTTCTTTCAAGTTTTCAAGTTGTAAGAAGAGATCAATCTTGGGGGTTCAAGAGCCCTCCCTTGGAGGAAGAGGGGACCCAAAGTCTCCCTTTCTCTTTGGTGTTTTATTTCCACTAATACACTCCTTTCCATTGGTGGCATGAGTCTTGTTTATTTCTTGTTATAATGATCTTATGCACTCTATTTTAATTCCTTTTGTTGTTATTAGTTTAGTTTTTTTTTGTTTAGCTTGCATGATTTATATTTCTAACCCTTTCCTTTACTACTGTCTTGCCTAGCTAACCCAACTGGGCTTGTAAGAATCTCTAATTTGCTCACTCACGTGACAAAAGAGATGCAACAGATTGGCGACTCCACTGGTGAAAGGTATCAATTTTCTACCCCATTTGGGTTATTTTAGCTCTTCTTTCCTTTTATTTGACTTTCAAGTACCATAACCAGCCCAAGCCGACCTATAGGAAGCCAAATTCAAAGCTGAGTTGAAGGAATTTCATCCATAATTTTCTTCACAGCTATGTGATAGTCGTGGGTAGGTTTATTGGCCCACAATCGTGCATCATGTGCATGTGCACCAAAATCACTGTATTACTCAACGCCTTTTGCGCACCTATGCCCATCAGTCTCTTTTAGTTCGTGCATTGGCGCTCAAAGCGCCTCTGTCTATTCTGAGACCCGTGCACCTATGCAGAAAAATACACATTGTAAGATTTTTGTGATCTGTGGAGGGACCATAGCCTTCTTAAAATTTCCATGCATGTTATAATCTTCACTACACTTACATTCCCTCTCCATATAAAGGGATTAGTCAAAACACATAGGCACTTAGGGGTTAAAATCATAACTTTCCCTCTTTTTTGTCATTTTGCCACATGGATGGCTCACTTTGACTAAAGTTAAGTTGGAATCATTCTACATCACATATAAAACTTGCATTGGGACTAGAAATTGTATATCTAAGTGATCTTGGAATCATTCTCTCGCGCTTCAAAGTGATCTTGAGAATCAGAAAGAGGTTGTGGGAGAATTTCATCTCCCTTAAAAAGACAAAATCATTAGGAGAGGACAACAACCCCCTCAAGACTCCTCTTAGTTTATTTTTCAAAACACATATTAAGATTGTAATGGGCCCATACATGCCCACATGATACAAAGATAGGATAATGTTGAAATTTAGTTTCTTAGATTAAATCACTAGGGAAGTTTAAAGGTTTTGTAACGGGCCCATACATGCCCACATGTTCACAATCTAGGATAGTTTCAAAGATTTCTTAGATTAAATCACATTTAGGGAGTTAAAGGAATAGTAAAGGACCCACATGTCCACATGCTAGTTTCTTAGGGACTTTAAAATTCTGCAAGATTGTACCAACAAAATTTAGTTAATTAGGTAATCAAAGACTTGTAAGGACCAAGCAAATTCCACATGCAGCAAGGTGACACCTAATTTATTAAAAACATTTGGCACACTTTCACTCATTCACACACAAAGTCACTTCTCACTCACATAGTTTTCATCTCGAAACGTGGAGGTTGAAGTAAGTTTCCTCCAAAAAAATTCCGAAAAACCCCACCCTTTTCTTGACGAAACTTTCCACTCCCACTTAATTTCAACGAGATTGGCTCACACCCCCAATCTCTCAAATAACCACATCTAAAATGATTTCTAAAAAACTCACTAAGTTTTCCTCCACAGGAGGTGCCAAAATAATTTTTTTAGTATAGGTAGGATTTCATGGATAGGCATCTAAATAACTCCTCGTTGTCTGGTTCTCACATTTTCAAAACAATAGAAGTTGTCAAAAAGGGAACTTTAAATCCTCCAAGTCAAGTGTTCTTAACACCATAAGGCAGGGAGATACCGGTGAAGGGTTGAAGGCTAAGGTCTGGTTGTTCTATGCATCCCCCCTTGAGGCACCCACCTCTTGGATGGGATCTAGCCCGTGACCCATTTTTGAGGTCAAAAATCTAAATGTCGCACTTTGACCGAGGTACCTAGTGACCAAATTTTAGGAAATCTACCCAGGTGGCAATTGTGGGCTACAATTGCATCTTGATCGGATTTTGTGTGTGTTGGTAGCCAATTCACTTTTTTTTATGATCCTATAAGCTGCCTACACCTATGTCTTGCAAATATCAAGTTTTTCGTCACATTTTTCAAATAGATGACACTTTCATTTCTTGCGACATTTACACATTTGTCTTCGTTAAGTTTTCACGACTGTAAATGTGAAAACTTCTCCTTTCGAAGTTGTTTTTCGATCATTATCTGAACTATGGATATTTCTTTTGTCATTATGCCTATTGCGCTTACCTTTTATTGATCGCTACATGCCTGGAAATATCCTTTGATCGGTTCTCATACTTCGATTGATTGTATAACTTGGTTTTATTGAAGGCATTTAGCCTTTGGATTTGCACTTCATATGACTTGCCTGATCATTGATTCTATGAAAATGCATAGGGGTTTTGATTAATTTTTTTTATATATATGATATAATCCTTATGATATTCTTTTCATAACTTTTGGCTTGTCGACTATATGTATATCATTTTGGCACCTTGGTTGAACTTTTGATTATATGAATTAATACATTGGCGCATAGTTGATTTTGAGTTTTGATTGATATATCGAATGTTTAAACGTTATGGTATAACACTTGCGCGCATTGGTATACACCTTTGATTTTATTGGTTGTACACATGACTTAATGGTTGAACTATTATTATGGAGTGAACAACTATGAAAATTGATGGTTGTACTTGGATAATCAATATTTTGCATGGCAGACTCCACCACCTTCGCATGCTCGCATTAATGCTCATCCCTTTTGCTCATTCATTGTTGTTTTGGGTAGCTCTGCTCTGGTATGTGTTGGTGAATTCAAACCCTACCCATACCATGTTTTTGGTTCCATGGCACCAGTCATGTGAGTTCAGCCCAATGGAAATCAAGCCCTGTTAAAGTTTGACAATGCCCGCCAAGATTTGGAAGACAATGGATGGATTACCTTCGTGAAGCGTTTCGAGGGTTTTAACCTTTGTGTAGCACGACATTTTGCCATGACCTTCGATGGCTATCGAGCCAAGGTAGGCGATATGCAGTTAGAAATTGATGAACAGTTTATCAGCTCAGCTACGGTATTATCTACCTCAAGGCAGCGTTGGTTTAAGAATTGCAAGGTCGAGGAAGTGCCATGGACATTGTTGTTTCAATCGCACAAAGTCACCTCTTGTGACAGAGGTATGCCAGTATCTATGTTCAAACAACGATGGCACGATTTGTTAATGATACTTAAGCAGTTCGTGACCTGTGAAGGTCGATACGGGCTTGTGTTCCTCTACCACCTGTGTCTCCTTATGATTTTTATAGGGTATCCTCTAAGCATGCCATTCTATTTTCATCAGAGCTTGTATAAGATGTCGAAAAAATATAAGAGGCACAGGTATGACAACAGCCTATTCCACCATGGGCTTATTAAGCTCATCGTTGTTCATTATTTGAGTTTGCATGGTGATAGTTGGAAGGCCTTCATCGCCCGTAATGGCTTTGAAGACACCGACCCTGTACAGGTTGATAAACCTGTGGTGATTGAAACTAAGGCCGAACCGCCTGTACCCTTTCATCTCCTACTGCATAAATCCTCGACCGACCCTCCTATTGACTTACCTGACACTGTGACTAAGAGTGCAGAGGCCATTAAAAAGCCTATGAGAAAAACTCCCAAGGCTAACCTGACTGCCAATGCCAAAGGGAAAAGGAATGCCCGGCTCATTTCGAGAATGGCCAGAAACAAACCAAAACCCTCTGCCGAGTCTAACCCTATAGTCCTGAGTGAGGATTCCGATTATGATATTGAGCACTTTCTGGCCAGTGAATATCCCTACTCGCAAGGTTTATGTGCAGAGCCCCCTTTTGATTTTGTGTCAAACCTACCCCCCTACCTAAAGGACGACCCTAACTACCCGAGTATTAATTTATCTCATGAAACCCTTGGTCATTTGCCCAAACCCTCGCCTGCTCTTTCTAAAACCACATAGTCACCCTGTGACCAATGCAATTCATGGTTAGAACGATATTATATCGATGTTCTGATACTCCAATCAAGGATTCAATCATTGGAAGACCAGATTGCAGTCCTAACCAGTCAAAAAGCCAAGCTCCAAGCGACAGACAAAAAGCAAAAGACAACCGGCTCCATCCTGTTCAAAAACGTGGAATCAGCCACTCTTGTTGTAAATTCCAAGCTGGCATAATGAAGTAGCCTCGTCGCTACACAGGTATGGTTCTGACATTGTTTTGTTTTGTAAATAATCTAGGTTGCTATAATGATTTGTTTTCAGTTTTTAAATAGCCTGGTCACTCATCCAAATGCCTTTGTCATTCGGTGAACATCCTGTACATGGCTTCGTTTTGATTAAAACAGGAAGAGTTTCTATTTGTATATGATTTGCTCATAGA
Source organism: Picea mariana (assembly GCA_032191745.1). Classification (NCBI taxonomy): domain Eukaryota; kingdom Viridiplantae; phylum Streptophyta; class Pinopsida; order Pinales; family Pinaceae; genus Picea; species Picea mariana. The sequence goes on from JASDQU010503858.1 coordinate 111,663, forward strand.
TTTTTTATGGTTATTCATTTGGATTTCATTTGCTGAGTTTGTTTGAGTGAAATAACGAAAGTAACGGTGTGTTTTTGATTCAATTTGTTCTGCGCCTAACAAGAATTTTTTATGCTTAATTTAGAAAATGATTTTGCTCGGATTCGATTTCGTTATCATTGGTATGCTATGATTGGTAAATGTCTTCGGCAGGATACTTGTTACGATGTTGTGTCGTGTGATGTTCTATATTTGATTGTTTCCAGGATAAGGATAATGACTCTGTTTCTTTGATGAAAACAATACGCTCAAATAACATTCATGCCCGAATCGGGAAATGAATCTGAATCATAACAACTATGTGAAAACCTTAGCCAATCGATTCACTCTTATTCTAATTTGGCAAGTTTGTCCTATGAGCTGAGTTCAGATTATAATTGATGCTCTGTATTTCAGATTTGTGAAATGAATTGGTCAAATCCTATTATGACTCATTTGATTGAAATGATTGTCATCAAGATTAAACGATTGAAATCTATAACAAACTCTGTTTGATTGATCCTGTTACGATTTTGATTATGTGTCAGTTATGGTTTGAATTCGTTCATAGTCTAAATCGCTTGCTATATAGTTATCGTGATAATCCTGTTCGATTCACCTAAATCAAATTCAGTTGATTCGATTGTTCTCATGAGTTAGATTCACACCGTGAAGTGCTGCTCTGTCTGTTTTAACTTGCAAACGAATTGGTCAATATTTGTTGTCTCTATTGAATCTAGTAATAACGCGTTTCAAACCAATAATTTCGATCAAAGGAAATCGATATTGTCTATCCTATTTACTAAAAACCAATGATCATATCATTCTTGTGAACCCTGTTGCCAGTTGAGTGATTTCATCACGATTTCGTTACGCACCAGTGTTGATTGCGTTCGTTTATGATATGAATCTTTTTCTATATCGTTACAGCTATAACGATGGGAAAATGATTTTGTTGGATTGAATCGTATCTCTTGTTCAACAATCGCATACGATATGTTTGATTATCGGTTTCAATTGGATATGAAACAATCTTATGACTGTCTGATTATGACTCTGTGGACCCGATTTTGTTGGTAACAAAAGAACAGAGTATTCTTATGTCTGTATTCGGTTAAATGATGTGGATTCTGTTTGAGCTCATAATGGAATAATGATTCCAATTTATGATTTGTTCTCAAATAATTATTGGATGTCAATTGAATGGAATTTCTTTAAAAGATTTTTGATTAATTTCAATGCTGATTCTGTATCTTTGTTTAGACTAGCTACAGAATCAGATGATTCTGTAGCTGGTCTATAGAATTTATTTTTTATCATTTTGTTAATAAAAGAGTCTTGTAACTTGTCTATTTTGGATCCTTTTTAGGTGAATTCGAAATTGCATGGGATTTGATGGACAGTTTAGAGGATATTTGAAATCTTTTGGTTTCTTTTTAGTTTCCTTGTTTAGTTGATCTTGGGAATATCTTCCCAAATTATGTAAACAGTTTGATAACTTCCACAGGGAGGTTTTACCCTGTGGAAAACCTTTAAATACTTATTATTTTTTGTAATAATCATCCTCATTCGTGGGAGAACAAGGATATGGAATTTTAATACAGACTGAGACAGAAATTGATGTTCTGCTACTGCTTTAGCTTTTCATAATATCAATATTTTGTTTCATGTTTATGTGTATCAATTTGCATTTGGTTAATGACTACTTTATCTATATTAGTCTTTTGCAAATGATATGATTTAATTAATATAATCCATATCTGATTTCTTCCAGTATTTAAAAACATAGCAATTACTTGATTCAGTTTGTGAATGACAGATTTCTCTTCTTCATCAATTGAATTATTAAGTATAAGTTTTTTCATAACAGGTTTACCTAATTGCAGAGATTTATAAATCTTATAATTGTTATGATTTTTATGTCTTGTTTGTCCTGTAAATAAACTCAAAGAGCATTGCAGCTATCATTTACGAGAATCTCTTGGATTATTCGGTGCGAGTTTCCTTCCTCCGATCTTCTGGTACAGTCATTATACACAGGGAAAATCTGGAGCGTTTCCATGTCTGTTTGTTGTTTATTTGTTTAGTAAATTTGTTAGTATTTTAGTTATATATATGTGTAGTTAGTATATTAGATCGTTTAATTTCAGTAAGTTTTATTTCTTGTTCATAAAATCATAAAATCAACAAAAATATCTTTCTCTGTCTTAGGGTAGATTGCAAATGAGTTTTTCAGGTTTTATTTAAATCTGTAAATTGTATATATTGTATATTTTGTGAATAAGTTATATTTCAATTAGTTAGAATTAGTATAATAGTAATTAGTAGATTGTATATATATATGGTAGTTAGATTAGTTTAGTTTGTTTTAGTAATTAGTTTTAGTTTATTTTGTTTAATAGTTAGTTTTAATTAGATTAGTGTATTAGTTTGTTTTCTTGTTAGTTTTAGTTAGTTTGTTTTATTTATTGTTAGTTAGTTTAGTTTGTTTTATTTAGTTTTAGTTAGTTTAGTTTGTTTAGTTTTAGTTAGATTAGTTAGTTTAGATTAGTTTACTCTTTGGTTTTCTTAGGACCTTAGAATGGCTAACGGAGTCGTTAAACCCGTCAGGGTGGTTCATTCCAAATGACTTGGGTTATTAGACAACCCCGGACTGGTTCCACTCTCTCAGTTGACGGACGATCAATTTCACCCGTCAACAAATGGTGCTAGAAGGAGGGCCTGAATTTAATTAATGGCACGAGGCGTTCGCAGGACTCCTCCAACCCTAATCGCTCACCTATAGTGACTAGAAGCCATTCACACGATAATATTCCCCTTCAAACAACAATTACTTCAACCGACGATCCACAGATCACAGTTGAGCCAGCAACCCCTAATCCTACAGGTGGTGACATACAAGCGATTGTTCGTCAATCTCTTATTAAAACACATAGTGCCTTAGCTCATCTTAGGCAACCAAACCATCCGTGGGGCCAACCTTTAGATTTCTCTGATATCAGAGAACAATTAGGTGACACTAACCTCGCTGTGAATCCTACAAATCCAATCACAAATCCTGCTGCAGGAGGATTTGGGATACCTCCTTCACCACCTCCCTCATCTCCTTCCTCTTCTGGAGGAGATTCCTCATCAGACGAAGGCAATTCACCTTCTCATCCTTCCACACCCACTACCCCAATGGCAAATCAGAACAATCCTGCTAGACCCTGGTTGAACCAGGATGCTGTAGCTGTACCTGGAGCTTAGCACCCCTTACCCAAACACCCATAGAAATGGCTTCCCAAGTTTGATCCTGACTCAAAACAGATAGCTGAAGACCATATCAAAAAATTTATGTTAGCCATAAGACTCCACAATGTTGAACATGAAGACATTGTCTATAGGTTGTTCCCGTATACTTTCAAGGGTAATGCATCCACTTGGTACTTTGCCCAGCAACCCCATACCATCGTGTCTTGGGAAAAGTTTGAGTCATGCTTTTTGGAAAAGTTCAGAGACGGTAAGCCTCCGGAAGTCTTAGTCATGGATCTGTCTAGCTTGAAAATGAACCCAAAAGAAAAGGTTAAAGATTTTAATCAGAGATTCTTGACACTCAAAAACCGAATCCCCGCGGATTCTATGTTTGCTGAGAGTCTTATAATAGCTTATTACACTAAATATTTGCATCAAAGTATAGCTATTTGGGTTAAACGATCTAAGAAAGCGACGTTGTTAGAAGCCTTTGAGGAGGCCAACCAGATAGAAAAAGACATACTTAGTCTTAAAGACTCTTCTAGCAACGAAACTGAGACTAGCTCTTCTTCCAAAAAGAAGATTGAAATACTCCACAGACCCACTCAAAGTAAAACACAACCTGAAAACTCTAATTTGGAAAACTTAACCAAAATTGTACAAAAACTATCAAATCAAGTTATAGAATTAAAAAGGTCGACTGAAGAAGCTTCCTTGAGTAAAGGGCCCTACAAACCTCCTTTCCTAAAGCCTTTTCCTGCCAACTGACCTAATCCGACCACCGAAGGCCTTAATCTAGAAAATTTGCAATGTGCTCTTCAAACAAATCTAGAAGCCCAAGATAACTTGATGCCTCCTGAGATTCCTGAGGAGGTAGTTGAACCAGAGACAGTTCAAGAAGAAGAGTCTTCTCCAAACATTTTTGGACATTTCTCGGATAGCATCTTCCAAGACAACTTCGAGACAGTTCACCCTTATAACACTAGGAGTAAGACTACAAATAAACCTTCTTCCGAAAACACTACAACTTCACCTCCAAAGCAATCTAAATCAGTTGAGCCGAAACAGAGTAATGTGAAACCTAAATTAGATTATGATGTTGTTGAAGATCTTAAAAAGTTAAGGGCTAACATTTCTATTTATGAGTTGTTGAAGTTTCCATTTTTGTTACAAAAAATGTTGCAAAATATTTCAGAGAATGGCAAAAGTGGAAATTCCTATGGTAACAAGGTTGTGCAAAGCAAAGTCCCTCAGAAGACTTCCACTAAAAATAATTCTGATCCTAAAGATAAATGAAGCCTTCCTGTAGTCCCTGTAAATAATGTAGATAAAGTAGCCTTAGAAACTACGAGTAAAAAGCCACAAGCTACTACTCTTAGTACTCGTAAGAATGTACCCCCTTTCCTATTAACTTTCGAGATTTTCAATAGAAATGTGCATAATTGTATGATAGACTCAGGGGTGTCATCCAATGTGATGCCTTGGTCTATATGCCAGAAAATTAACGCTGAAGTTGAACCATCGACTTTAAAAATCATACAACTTGATCGGACAAATGTCAATGTTATAGGCGAACTAAAGAATGTACTTATTAGATTGTCGTCTAACCCCAAGGTTCATAAAGTTATTGATATAATTTTTGTGGATATTCTGGAAGTGTATGGCATGTTTTTAAGCAGGGACTGGTCGAAGCAACTACATGGTTATTTCGCAACAGATTGGTCTCATCTATGGCTTCCAGAGAATGGCAAGCCTAATAAAATTAGAGTAAACCGTGAGTGCTACCTCAAGTTCACAGTCACTGATTTGAACGATCCTAATGAACCGTACACACCCCCTGTTGATTCACCTGGAGTACAAGGGATGGACACCTTCTTCGGAAACTTCATGGCCAAGGTTTCACCTATCATAAATCCGGAACAACAGTCCGAGATCGTAGCATTTTTACAGCCCGCACCTTCCACACAACAATCTCTTGAACCCGATGCAAATCAAATTTGGCCTCTGTATTTCGACGGGTCAAAGTCCAAAGAAGGAGCCAGAGTAGGCTGCATCATTATCGATCCCGCAGGTAACAAAACATTAATAGCATGTAGGTTGGAATTTGAATGTACTAACAATAATGCAAAATATGAGGCTTTACTGCAAGGTCTCAGAAAAGATTTGGACATGAACATTCAAAATTTAACTGTTTTTGGCGACTCTAAAATAGTGGTTAGACAGGTGAGAGATTCTATCCACTGTCTTTCTCCGCATATCAAAAGCTACCAATCTGAGGTATGGAACTTAATGAGTAAATTTTCTGCTTTTAATATAAATTCCATTCCTATATTGAATAACTCTGAAGCAGATTTATTAGCTAATATAGCTTCTAAACTTCTTCCTACAGAAGGCTTGTCCCCAAATGCATTCTCCGTTGAGCTATTGTTTCGGCCATCCATTCCCGATAACGTCACAAACTGGAGAGTATTTGACGATGATCAACAGATCATTAACTTTCTACACTTGGAAGAAACCTTTCAAGGCGTGGTGATAGATGAACGCACGCACGATGACAATTTGCATGATTTTACGGTAATACCTGATCCGAAAACTCTTGAAGCTCTATCGGATATGGTAAACTCGATCCCAAAATCTGTAATTAGATTAGAGAAGTTTTATGATTTTCAAGATAAATTTAAAAAGACGATCAATTGTAAAACCAATAGTTCCTTGTTATCTTATGAAAAAGTGAATTTAGGAACTAGTAAAAATCCTCAGTGCATTAATCTAGGCTTGGGATGTTCTCGACAAGAAAAAACTGCTTTTGTTAAATTGTTTAAATAATTTAAGGACGTCTTTGCATGGACATATGATGATCTTAAAACGTTTGATCCTAATATCATACAACATGTCATCCCGATGAAGCCCCAAACCTTACCCTTCCAATAGAAACTGAGGAAAATGCACCCTAAACTAGAACTGACCGTTCAAAAAGAATTGAATAAACTCCTAAGTGCTAAAATAATTTTTCCTGTTAGGCACACTCAATGGGTGTCCAACCTTGTCCCAGTTCGGAAGAAAAACGGGGAAATTCGACTTTGCGTCGATTTTCGAAACCTCAATAGAGCATCTGACAAAGACAACTATCCTGTCCCACCCATGGAATAGATCCTTCAACAGGTATCTGGTTTCGAGAGGCTATCTTTACTAGATGGTTTCTCCAGATACAACCAAGTCCTGATGTCTCTGCCAGACCAACTCAAAACTACCTTCCGTACTCCGTGGGGCACTTATGCTTATCGCAAAATTCCCTTTGGATTGATTAATGCTGGTGCTACCTTTCAGAGAGCAATGGACATTGCTTTTCGAGGCTTAATCAATCAATCCATTGTAGTTTACTTAGATGATGTGACTGTATATTCTAAAAACAAAAATGATCATCTAGCTCACTTACGAGCCGTCCTACTACGATGTCGTAAATACGGCATCTCCTTGAACCCCAAAAAGTCCATCTTTGCAGTAGAACAGGGTAAACTCCTAGGATTCATTGTGTCTAGTGAAGGAATGATTATTGACCCCAAGAGGACTCAAGTCATTGCAAAACTTTCCCCTGCTACATCCAAAAAATCCATGCAGTCTTTCTTGGGCCAGATTAACTTCGTGAGAAGATTCGTCCCCAGTTTCTCTGAAATGGTCAGGCCTCTACAGAACCTGATTAAGAAAGACACCCAATATCACTGGGGACCCACAGAAAATCAAGCTTTTAATGCCATAAAGAAGGCCATAATAGACACTCCATCTCTCATGAGCCCTGATTTCTCTCAAGATTTTACACTCTACACTTTTGCCTCTGACCGTTCCTATGCCACCGTCCTAACTCAGAAGAATACTGAGAACAACGAAGTACCCATCGCCTTTATGAGCTCTGCTTTCAAAGGTGTTGAACTTAACTACCTAGTAGTTGATCGGCAAGCCTACGCTATTTTCAAAGCAGTTAAGCATTTCCAGTCCTATCTTTTGAAGTCAAGGACGAAAGTCATTGTCCCCTACCCTGCCGTAAGGAACTTGTTAGTGCAGAGGGAGTTAGGAGAGAAAAGAGCTAACTGGGTCACCTCCTTGTAGGAGTATGACTTAGAAATCACCCCAGATGAGATTGTGAGAGGCCAAGGATTGTGTAAGTTGGTCGCTGATTCAGAATCAGGACAGCAAGAAGAGAGCGATACGTCAAACCTAGGTCAAAGCGAACAAAGTCTAATCTGTTGTGCGCAGAACCTTGTTAGTCCCTGGTACGATGATATTAGGTTCTGTCTTGAACATGGATCAGCACCACGTCACCTTGATCTCGCCAAGAGAAGAGCGTTAAGACTAAAGTCTGCCTCCTTTCATCTGGTTAATGGTGTACTATTTTGTCAGAATTTTGACGGCATATTGATGCATTGTCTTGAAAAAGACGAAGCAGAAAAATTCTTGCTTGAGTTGCATGCAGGAGAAGCTGGTGGTCACTTTGATGGTGACACCACTGCTCATAAGGTTTTAAGAGCCGGTTAATACCAGCCCATGCTTTTTAGGGACGCCCATGCCTTGTGTCGTAAATGTATCATCTGTCAAAAAGCATCAGGGCGGTTGCAAAAACTAGCCTTTCCCTTGCAACCCGTCTCAGTAGATTCTCCTTTCCAACAATGGGGCCTTGATATCATAGGTCCAGTTAACCCTCTGTCCTCACAACAACATAAGTATATTGTGATAGCCATAGATTACTTTACTCGCTGGTCTGAAGCTGCTGCGCTAAGAACTGTCAACACCAGTCAGGTAATCGCTTTTCTGAACTCGAATATTATCACCCGTTTTGGTATCCTTGACTGTCTAGTCTTTGACAACGCTTCATACTTTTCTTCTCTTGATATGAGTGAGTTCGCTTTGGAGAAAGGAATTAAGCTGAAGTATTCTGCTAGTTACTACCCTCAGGGCAACGGATTAGCAGAATCAACAAACAAGAACTTGATCAAAATAATCAAGAGAACCGTGGCTGAAAATCACAAGAATTGGCACAATGCACTGCTAAACGCACTGTGGGATGATAGGGTAATGCCCAAAGCTGCTATAGGTAACTCCCTCTTTTTTCTCTTTTATGGCAGAGAAGCAATTCTGCCACCTCACATTCTTCTTCCTTCACTTCAGTTGTCACAAAAGTCCAAGAAGAAGATTGTCCCCCTTTAGAAAGCCGAATTAACGCTTTGATGAAGTTGGAAGAAGTAAGAGCCCAAGCTAAGTGTAAGTTAGATCAACATCAACAATTGGTTAAAAGTTGGTTCGATTCTAATTCTACTTCTGATAGGAATTTTGAAATAGGCGATCTCATCTTAAAATGGGACAAACCACATGAAGGAAAGGGTGAGCACACCAAATTTCAAAACTTATGGCTTGGACCATTTTTAATTGTTGAAAAGTTGGGTCCTAGTTCCTTTCGATTACAGAATCGTGAAGGGAAGCTTGACACCTATCCGGTGAATGGCCAAGCCCTGAAAAGATACTTTGCTTGATAACTACCCTTGTATATTATGTATATATTTTTTCTTTTGTTTGCACTTTCGTTTGCTTTCTGTTTTTTATTTGAATTTATCAGTTTGTGTATTTTGAAAAATACACATACCTGTACACTGAGCTATTCAGACAAAGACGATAGAAAATTTCTTCGCTGAAATAACTTCTGAAAAATTTGTACAAATATCAATGATATATTGATGAAATTGATATCTGTGTTGGAAAATTTTATTGTTTGAAAGAAGTTTACTGATTTCAATCTCTAAGCAAAGCTTGTCATGATCATCTATTATCTTTTTACGCTATCCCTTTTTCGTAAAGGAATGACTCAAAAGATGTCTCCTTGTCATAGGAAGTGTTTTTATAAATAAAACATCTCTGGAGATAAATAAAGGACAGTTCTAAAAAATCCTGATGAGGTCTAAAAAATATGTTAAAATATCAAGATTTTCAGCATCACCCCGCTCAACTATATACATATGAAAAAAAAAAAAAAAATTATTAATAAGAGCTGTGGGAAGTGCTTGTAAACCTGTCGGGATGCTGAACAGGTCTGTTGGCAGTGGGTAAATGCATGCATGACGCCAAGACAACTTCGCCGGGGTACTGAACAGGCCCGCTGGCAGTGAAGCAATGTCGGGTACATGAAAATCTGCAAAAAATATAAGAAACCTTTTTAATGTCCTTTATTTTGATCCAGAACTTCTTGACAGGATACAAATGTCAGAGTGGGTTGAATGGCAACCTTGTCGAGGCTATGGACACCTGCTGGCAGTAGTGGCGATGCCAACAGTATCGAAGATTTTATCTTTAAAATCGTGACTTGCTGATCTTAAGACTGTTATTGGTTTTCATCTTTTGAACCACTGATGGAAAAGATGGTTAATGATGATGTTTGTACGATTTTCTGGTTGTTATTTTTGAGTTGGAATTATCTTTGCTATCTTAATCTGAATTTGTACCTTTTGTAGAGATAACTGCTTCTTCCAGTGTGTCGCCATTGTTGGCAGCCAATTCACTTTTTTTTATGATCCTAGAAGCTGCCTACACCTATGTCTTGCAAATATCAAGTTTTTCGTCGCATTTTTCAAATAGACGACACTTTCATTTCTTGCGACATTTACACATTTGTCTTCGTTAAGTTTTCACGACTGTAAACGTGAAAACTTCTCCTTTCGAAGTTGTTTTTCGATCATTATCTGAACTGTGGATATTTCTTTTTTCATTATGCCTATTGCGCTTACCTTTTATTTATCATTACATGACTGGCAATATTCTTTGATCGGTTCTCATACTTCGATTGATTGTATAACTTGGTTTTATTGAAGGCATTGAGCCTTTGGATTTGCACTTCATATGACTTGCCTGATCATTGATTCTATGAAAATGCATAGGGGTTTTGATTAAATTTTTTTATATATATGATATAATCCTTATGATATTCTTTTCATAACTTTTGGCTTGTCGACTATATGTATATCATTTTGGCACCTTGGTTGAACTTTTGATTATATGAATTAATACATTGGCGCATAGTTGATTTTGAGTTTTGATTGATATATCGAATGTTTAAACGTTATGGTATAACACTTGCGTGCATTGGTATACACCTTTGATTTTATTGGTTGTATACATGACTTAATGGTTGAACTATTATTATGGAGTGAACAACTATGAAAATTGATGGTTGTACTTGGATAATCAATATTTTGCATGGCAGACTCCACCACCTTCGCATGCTCGCATTAATGCTCATCCCTTTTGCTCGTTCATTGTTGTTTCGGCTAGCTATGCTCCGGTATGCATTGGTGAATTCAAACCCTACCGATACCATGTGTTCAGCTCCATGGCACCAGTCGTGCAAGTTGAGCCCAATGACAATCAAGCCCTGTTAATGTTTGACAATGCCTGCCAAGATTTGGAAGACAATGGATGGCTTACCTTCGTGAAGCGTTTTGAGGGTTTTAACCTTTGTGTAGCACGACAGTTTTCCATGACCTTCAATGGCTATCGAGCCAAGGTAGGTGATATGTAGTTAGAAATTGATGAACAATTTATCAGCTCAGCTACGGGGTTATTCACCTCGGGGCAGCGTTGGTTTAAGAATTGCAAGGTCGAGGAAGTGCCATGTACATTGTTGTTTCAATCGTGAAAAGTCACCTCTTGTGACAGAGGTATGCCCGTATCTATGCTCAAACAATGATGGCATGATTTGTTAATGATACTTAAGCAGTTCATGACCTATGAAGGTCGATACAGGCTTGTGTTCCTCTACCACCTACGTCTCCTTATGATTTTTATAGGGTATCCTCTAAACATGCCATTCTATTTTCATCGGAGCTTGTATAAGATGTCGAAAAAATATAAGAGGCACAAGGCTGAAAACAGCCTGTTCCACCATGGGCTTATTAAGCTCATCATTGTTCATTATTTGAGTTTGCATGGTGATAGTTGGAAGGCTTTCATCACCTGTAATGGCTTTGAAGACACCGACCCTGTACAAGTTGATAAACCTGTGGTGATTGAAACTAAGCCCGAACTGCCTGTACCCTTGCATCTCCTACTGCCTAAACCCTCGACCAACCCTCCTATTGACTTACCTGACACTGTGACTAAGAGTGCAGAGGCCATTAAAAAGCCTATGAGAAAAAATCCCAAGGCTAACCTGACTGCCAATGCCAAAGGGAAAAGGAATGCCTGGCTCATTTCAAGAATGGCCAGAAACAAACCAAAACCCTCTACCGAGTCTAACCCTATAGCCCTGAGCGAGGACTCTGATTCTGATATTGAGCGCTTTCTGGCCAGCGAATATCCCTACTCGCAAGGTTTATGTGCAGAGCCCCCTTTTGATTTTGTGTCAAACCTACCCCCCTACCTAAAGGACGACCCTAACTACCCGGGTATTAAGTTATCTCGTGAAACCCTCGGTCATTTGCCCAAACCCTCGCCTGCTCTGTCTAAAACCACACAGTCACCCTGTGACCAATGAAATTCATGGTTAGAACGATATTATATCGATGTTACGATACTCCAATCAAGGATTCAATCATTGGAAGACCAGATTGCAGTCCTAACCAGTCAAAAAGCCAAGCTCCAAGCGACAGACAAAAAGAAAAAGACAACCGGATCCATCCTGTTAAAAAATGTGGAATCAGCCACGACTGTTGTAAATTCCAAGCTGGAATAATCAAGCAGCCTCGTCACTACACAGGTATGGTTCTAACATCGTTTTGTTTTGTAAATAATCTAGGTTGCTATAATGATTTGTTTTCAGTTTTTAAATAGCCTGGTCACTCATCCAAATGCCTTTGTCATTCAGTGATCATCCTGTACATGGCTTCATTTTGATTAAAATAGGAAGAGTTTCGATTTGTATATGATTTGCTCATAGATTTTTTATGGTTATTCGTTTGGATTTCATTTGCTAAGTTTGTTTGAGTGAAATAATGAAAGTAATGGTGTGTTTTCGATTCAATTCGTTCTGCGCCCAACAAGAAGTTTTTATGCTTAATTTAGAAAACAATTTTTCTCGGATTCGATTTCGTTATCATTGGTATGCTATGATTGGTAAATGTCTTCGGGAGGATACTTGTTACGATGCTGTGTCATGTGATGTTCTATATTTGATTGTTTCCAAGATAAGGATAATGACTCTGTTTCTTTGATGAAAACAATAGGCTCAAATAACATTCGTGCCCGAATCGGGAAATGAATCCGAATCATAACAACTATGTGAAAACCTTAGCCAATTGATTCGCTCTTATTCTAATTTGGCAAGTTTGTACTATGAGCTGAGTTCAGATTATAATTGATGCTCTGTATTTCAGATTTGTGAAATGAATTGGTCAAATCCTGTTATGACTCGTTTGATTGAAACAATTGTCATCAAGATTAAATGATTGAAATCTATAACAAACTCTGTTTGATTGATCCTGTTACGATTTTGGTTATGTGTCAGTTATGGTTTGAATTCGTTCACAATCTAAATTGCTTGCTATACAGTTATCATGATAATCCTGTTCGATTCGCCTAAATCGAATTCAGTTGATTTGATTGTTCTCATGAGTTAGATTCACACCGTGAAGTGCTTCTCTGTCTGTTTTAACTTGCAAACAAATTGGTCAATATTTGTTGTCTCTATCGAATCTGGTAATAATGTGTTTCAAAACAATAATTTCGATCAAAGGAAATCGATATTGTCTATCCTGTTTACTAAAAACCAATGATCATATAATTCTTTTGAACCCTATTGCCAGTTGAGTGATTTCATCACGATTTCATTACGCACCAATGTTGATTGCATTCGTTTATGATATGAATATTTTGCTATATCGTTACAGCTATAACGATGGGAAAATTATTTTTTTGGATTGAATCGTATCTTGTGTTCAACAATCGCATACGATATGTTTGATTATCGGTTTCAATTGGATATGAAACAATCTTATGACTGTCCGATTATGACTCTGTGGACTCGATTTTGTTGGTAACAAAAGAATAGAGTATTCGTATCTTTGTATTCAGTTAAATGATGTGGATCCTGTTTGAGATCATAATGGAATAATGATTTCAATTTATGATTCATTCTCAAATAATTATTGGATGTCAATTGAATGGAATTTCTTTAAAAGATTTCCGATTAATTTCAATGCTGATTCTGTATCTTTGTTTAGACTAGCTACAGAATCAGATGATTCTGTAGCTAGTCTATAGAATTTAATTTTTATCATTTTGTTAATAAAAGAGTCTTCTAACTTGTCTATGTTGGATACTTTTTAGGTGAATTCGAAATTGCATGGGATTTGATGGACAGTCTAGAGGATATTTGAAATCTTTTGGTTTCTTTTTAGTTTCCTTGTTTAGTTGATCTTGGGAATATCTTCCCAGATTATGTAAACAGTTTGATAACTTCCACAGGGAGGTTTTACCCTATGGAAAACCTTTAAATACTTATTTTTTTTTTGTAATAATCATCCTCAT
>JASDQU010503859.1:12486-24193 GCA_032191745.1 Picea mariana
CTACCACACGCCTCTTGGATGGACCCTGCTTCCTGCTGCAAAGATCAACGAATCTCAATTACTTCAGGAGTTTTTCTTATGTTTTCTCGCGCAATCCTTCGAAGTGTCGAATTCCCGAAGTGAGAGATCTGGTGATGCGTGGCCTCTTGATTTGGACGACTGAGATTCACTTTGGGAGTTTGGGATTCAATCCTTTTTCTTATGCTTTCTCATGTAATCCTATGAAGTGTGAGATCTACCTCCATGTGTTCTCTTTTTTTGGACAACTGAGATTTACTTCAGGAGTTCAGGCTTCGAGAGTTTTCTCTTGCTTGCTCGCACACTTCTCTGAAGTGTCGAATTCCTGAAGTGTGAGATCTGTCGATGCATGTCCTCAGCCTTCAATGGCTCAGATTTACTTTGGGACTTTGGGATGCTTGGATAGTCGTTAATCCTTGCATGAATTTTAAACTCTGATTGTCCGAGAGTTTCTAATCTCAACTGTATAGGGATCTCTGTCGTTGAGACATGAACCTGTCTGCTTGCTTGTATATGAGCCCAAAATGGACTGCTTTTGAATGTTGCGCTTGGACACTTCCTGTGCAGACCACAGACTTGGTCGTCTTGCGACCCTTGACAACTTCATGTGATAACAAAAGGTAAGCTATATATATATAAATATGAGGGGGATATCAATCTTGGGAATTCAATTAAGGAGTGTGTTGTACATCATTGGGGGTTGAGGAGGAAGAAGATTATACTCTGTAATTTTTGAATATTTTACATGTTGAAATAAAGAGACATTTTCCACAGATTATGAATAGAGTTCTGTATCCTTCCTTTGGGGCGTGTGCCAAGGGAGGCAAGGCCCCATTTCTCTGGTATACATTGCCTAAATAGTTTATTTTCTTAGGCACATTTGATTTTTGCATTTACTAGATTCAATCATGTGATGTTATTTCATAGTTCGTTCCTCTCATTTCATTTATCGATTGATTGATTTCTTGAGTTATTAAGTTAATTTATTTATGCTTTTACTGTTCATTCATTTATGCTCTTTAATTTCTGATTATCTGTGTTAATGGTCGTCTTTGAGTGTGTGTGCTACTAGAAATCTCAACAAGTTGTTGACACAAGAATTTTGATAAAGTGAAAGATATAAGACTTGAACTTGAAACTTTGAGATATTTGGATTTGATTTTACATCACAAGATTGATTTGATTTGATTTGATGGTTGATAAGCTACAAGAGTCACTTGAATAATTGAGAGAACTATATTGTTCCAGGAATATTTCTGATTGAAATAAAATACTGTAAATGAATAAATTATTATAGCTTCAATAATTAAGTTTGATTCATGTAAATGATTCATTAAGCAACCTACTTTTGATTTCATTATAATTAGTTTAGTTAGCTTCCTAGTCCTGCACATACAATGTCGATATCTCACAAGTTAATTAGCTCCTAGATTTATAATTTCATGTTCATTAATTTGAGTAATTAAATTGATCAACACTTTCCCTCTAGTATTTCAAATTCAAATTTTGAGCCTGCTCCCTTGGATAATTTTAGACTTGGGTGGGAGGTTGTCTCAAGTCTTGTTGTCTTCCTAAGATTGACCTTGCACTTATGTGCACTTGGGGGTTGATATTTCAAGTCACTTGTAGTATATATAAAAAAGGACATTGAGATTTCTTCTCTTAGATCATCAATAAATGAAAAGGCCCATTCCTCAGGCTCCATAGTTGGGTCGTTGGGTAGAGAGATATACTTTTTAAGACTGAGGGCTACTACAAAAGGTCAGCCTCCATATGGGGGTTTTACTGTTAAGGAAACTARGAAAATTAAGTTAGGGYATAAATACACCTCAAAAAATTCYTAGGAATGTGCTTCCTATGAAGTGTCTCAAGGTCGTCAATGACTTATCTTTAGGGTCCTTAGAGCCGGACTAGCCCCTGTTGGCACAAGGGTAGACCCAGGGTTCAACRCTTCAACAACGCACCAACAAAACCCTAACTACTGGCCCTTTCGGCAACACATGCGAAGCAGATGAAGTCTCACCTGAGGTAGAGGCAGGGGTGGTTGCAGGACCYCAGTGTCTGCAAACCTTAGCTAGGACACAGATATGTGATTACAACACTCTACAAATCACTTAGCAGTTAACGTTCATCAGTAATTAAACCTTATTCACATCGCATATCCAAACCCTAATAACAGAATAACGCATTATTCTACCAGATCAAACATATATAAGCACTCAACATACAGAAACAGATCAAATCTAGCTTTCATTCACATCACTGAGCACTAAGCTATTATATCAGACGCTCTAAAATCCATAAAAATAACAATATTAAGCATAAATCACATCAAAGGCACAAAGCAATAATCAAAATGCACAAAGCAACCATAACACATGATATACGTGGTTCACCCCCGACCTGGGGCTACGTCCATCAACTCTTCTCTTCTTTATTATCTTCTCTCAATCTTCTACAAGCACAGAGCCACCAGAACCCACCCTGCATAGGACAAGAGATCTGCGCGCACCTCGCCAGGTCCTCCTTCCTCGAGCTAGGTTTAAGCACAAAGCCTTCTTACAATCACTTTCACTTAGCTATGTAAGTATGAACATACAATATGCACAAAGTCTCATAACCTACTCCGCATAGGACAAGAGATCTGCACACACCTCGCTAGATCCTCCTTCCCCGAGTTAGGTCACATCACAAAGCCCTTACATAGTCTCTTACAGTCACTTGCACTTAGCCTTGCAAGTCTCACACAGTATGCACAAAGCATTTACAACTATCACTTGCACTTAGCCTTGCAAGTCTCACACATTATGCACAAAGCATTTACAACTATCACTTGCACTTAGCACATTGGCCTTTACTTGCCTTTAACACTTAGCACCACATCTATTCACACTTAGCACACTGGCCTCTTCCTACATCGCCTAGATATCTATTTATACATTACAAAATGGGCCTAAACATGGGTAAACCCATGGTCCGACATCCCCATACCCGTTAAATAAGTCCAAAAACCGAAAAAGCCCTAAAAAGGGGCTGAGATCCTGTGATCTCTGCTTCGACTTGCGCTCCACCTTCGACAGCTCGTCGAAGTCCCAAAATAGGTCAAACATGACCAAGGATATCCAAACTTGGTCAAGGGCCAACAATCCCCCAACACTCACCTATGACTCGTTCCGAGCCACTATGATATGGGTAGATCTGCTTCAAAATACTCGAGCCTCGACCTGCTGCTGCGGCAAGGCCTCCTGCTTGACAAAATATTGAAGAACTGCCTCGTTCACAAGTCCCTCTAAGAGATGTTCTACTGAAGTGACTACTTGTTCCAGCTCTGCTCCTCATCTTTCAATCTCTTCGAATATTTTGCAAGCTACATCCTGGACTGGCTGGAGCCTCTGAGTCACTTCCATGACTTTTCTCTATATGGCATGGACTTTCTGTTGGACAACGCACTGTTCCTGGGATTGTTTCATTCTCTCAACTGCTGACAAGAGCTTCAACTGTGCCTGAACTGTTGTTGCTTCCTTCTTGGCCTCCTGGAGTTGTGTCTTTAGTGTCTTTAGTTCGAGATCCTTAGTGAGTCATTCATAAGTCTGCATGTTGCGATCACTTAGTTGTTTACATTCTTTGGCGAAGGCCTTGATTCTCTCAACTACACTTCGAGCAGTTGCTTCTCTTTGATCTTGCACATCCTTCGGAGTGCTTGACACTGTTCGTATCTCTAAATCTATTATTCTTTGTTGAAGCTGTTGGATGGCTTCAACAAACCTCGCTACATGATGCTCGAATGGGTCTCTGGTTAGTTGTTCTAATCCCATCAGAGATAGAAGTGCTATGTTGATTGCTTCTTTTACTCCAACCTGCTTCGTGAGCAACTGTTATTTCTTTTGCTGGATCTGTGCCTTTTCCTCTTCAAACTTTGCTTAGAGGGCAACCTTCTCTTACTGCGCAACCTTGCATTGCTCTATCACTTCNTCGAATATTTTGCAAGCTACATCCTGGACTGGCTGGAGCCTCTGAGTCACTTCCATGACTTTTCTCTATATAGCATGGACTTTCTGTTGGACAACGCACTGTTCCTGGGATTGTTTCATTCTCTCAACTGCTGACAAGAGCTTCAACTGTGCCTGAACTGTTGTTGCTTCCTTCTTGGCCTCCTGGAGTTGTGTCTCTAGTGTCTTTAGTTCGAGATCCTTAGTGAGTCATTCATAAGTCTTCATGTTGCGATCACTTAGTTGTTTACATTCTTTGGCGAAGGCCTTGATTCTCTCAACTACACTTCGAGCAGTTGCTTCTCTTTGATCTTGCACATCCTTCGGAGTGCTTGACACTGTTCGTATCTTTAAATCTATTATTCTTTGTTGAAGCTGTTGGATGGCTTCAACAAACCTCGCTACATGATGCTCGAATGGGTCTCTGGTTAGTTGTTCTAATCCCATCAGAGATAGAAGTGCTATGTTGATTGCTTCTTTTACTCCAACCTGCTTCGTGAGCAATTGTTATTTCTCTTGCTGGATCTGTGCCTTTTCCTCTTCAAACTTTGCTTAGAGGGCAACCTTCTCTTACTGCGCAACCTTGCATTGCTCTATCACTTCATCTTGTGCTTGTTTTAGGGTCGTTGTGGCTTGTTCTGTTTCTTCCTGTGCGCGACGAAGGCAGGCTTCAATTGCATCGACTAGTCTATGGAGTTGGGTAGGATCATCTCCCAACTCGGTTTCTTTTAATGGAGGGCGCGCAGTGGACACTATGTAGCTGGAGTGAAGGGCCTATTGTACCCCTCGCAGTTCTGCTTCAATTTTTTCATACATGGTCTCTTGCTTAGCTTCATTTCTCTGCAAAAGATCTTCTGAAGCATCTGATACTGCTGCGATGATGAAGTCAAAGTCATCTAGTGTGAGCATAGTCTGTAGCTTGGTCTTACTAGCTTTGGATTTCTTCCGCGATGTGGGTTTCATGGGGGAAACCTTTCTTTTGTGAGATGGATCTGCATCATCAGGGGGATTCTGTGGCGGTGTTACTTTTCCTTGCTTCTACCGATATTCTGTTCCATTGTTCTCTTCTTTATATACTTCGTCACCACCTCCTCCTCCAAGTGATTCTGAAGCAGTTTCTTCTGATGCACTGCTTAGCTGCTGAACTTCTTTTGTCTTCTTTCTGCTATTAGTTCCATGTATATCATGCCCTTCACGAGTGATCATCAGGATTTTGATTAGTTCAGGATCGGACAATTCTGTGGAGTCAAAAGGGATAAGGAGCTATGCAGGCCACTCCTTAGTGATTTCTTCCAGGTCCTCCTCTGTGAGTTTGTAGTAACTTTGTAGTAATTCTTTGTGTTCATCTCCACACGCAGTGATGTAAATAAAATGTCTGTCTGTGTGGAACTTCACAAATGGTTTGAACTTGTGCAGGGTGTTTGACGTTATACGAGGGACAACCTCAATAGCCCTCTTTAATTGTAGGTAGTAGGTGTGGAACACCACGTTTGATTGCCATTGTTTTCCCATATCACTTGAATACCATAGCGAAGTGAATTTCATGGCTAAGGGTTCAGATGGCTCTAGTTCAGGGAAGGTCGCACCTTCCGACATCTCCCAAGATATGAATGCAATGAGGATCAGTAGCCAACTAAAATGGAACTCATAGCCCTGATCCTGAGCTTCACGACAATCTTGGTATAATTGGTTTACTAAGTACTTTTCCCAATTCATCTATAGCCACTCCACGCATTTTCCTGCGAGGTCGACAACAAACCTTGTGACCTACGTGGGTCTGTTCTTCTGGACTAGCTTACCAGCAATCAACTGGAAAGTAAGGCGCACTGCGCCATTCTGGATGGAGGCTACCTTGTAGCTTCACTTCCCTTTTTCCACATCGCCATATGTATCTTTGATCTTCTGCATGAGGGCGTGGTCTACAACCTTCCCTGGGTAAGAGTCTTGCGGGTGTGGTCCCTGCATGCTGAATCCGGTGATCTGATGAATCAACACCGAGTCTATAGTGATGCGTTTGTATAGCCACAAATAACCACCATGGAAGCTTGACAGGAGGATCTTAACGCACGCGTTAACCTCCTGGTGCCTTTCAAAATGGGGTGTTTTCATCATGTTCAGGATGGTGGACTGCACGAGGTCCATAGTCCATGGTTGGGGGATTATCCTCGACTTCTTCCCCTTCGTCCTAGTCAAATACATGTGAGGAGCGAGCATGTTGAAGTTCTTGCGAACCCCTAGGTTAAAGTCGTTGATCTTTAGTGTCATGATCTTATCCGACTGAGGGTTTCTTGTGCGTATCTCCGTCGGAAGGTACACAATAACCAAGGTATAGTCGAAGTCCTTGGGGACACTATCACCATTCACCACGCTGGCCAGAGGCGGAATGTAGTCGAGCAGGATGGAAGTGATTAACTTCGCGTTTGCCAAGTCATCTTGATGCTTGGTTCTTTTCTCATCTGCAGCACGGGATGGTCCGGATCCGCGAGCAATCAATAGGGAGGCTTTCACTCCTCGCGTCAATGAGGCTTGAACTCCCATGGACATCACTTTTTCTGCCATTAGATCAATTAAAAATTCCTCTACTGAATTTTCCACAATGCTGAGCTCGTCCAACATGCGCGCTCAAGATTGGATATCTCAGGCTGAGGAATACTTTCTCAATGCAATACAATGGATGGAAAAGTCTCAATAAGAACAACACAGTAACAATGAGTTCTCTAGTTGGCTTAGATACAATTTGTGCTCAGTGCAACRGTTGACAGGATAAGTAAACAATGATGTAATAGATCCTTCCAACGGACAAGGAGCCTTCATCAATGCAATTATGTTCRTTACGACGCGGTCCCAACGGCCTGATGGTGAGGTTTCTGATCATAAATGTTGTTCTAACCGTTCGAGAATGTCATTCTAACGATTATAATGCCTCCAATGGTCATATCACTCTGCCATGGAGAAGTGCCAATCTGAGCTGCTCTGATATTCCGGCAAAGTTCGAATTCTGGAGACTTTCCTTCTGTGAAGTAATTTTTGAAGCTTCTTGCATTTTTTCTAACTTTGCTTTCTTCTTGCTGAGCTTTCTAGCCTTCTTCCCTATGATCTGCATCACTAGGTTCCTCTTCCCATTCTGATTCTTATCTTCTCTAGGCATAATAACTTCGCGTTGTCAATGATCTTTCATAACATTCAAGGGTAATACTTCTTCGTCGTTTGGGGTAAGTTATCTATTCTCTCATGTTCTTTCAACTTCGACACCCAAGTCTCTAGTCTTCGACCTGTTTTCCTGTTCTTCTATCAAGTGCGCTATTCTCCTAGTCATGAAATCTTTTAATGCTTGCTTTTTCTGTTCTAGGGCTTCTTCTTCTTTTCTTCGGATCTAATCTTTCTCAATCCATCTTTTTCCTATCAATAAAATAAATGGGGCGTTGTTCTCCACAAACTTAACAACCTCAAATTCTTCTTCTGTCGAATTTCCATGAGCATTCATAGATATCTAGGTAAGTCTTCCACATAGGGTTATTATATTTCCTCTAAATAATCCTATTCCTCCCAATGAAGGAACCACAATAGGCCTTCCCAAAATTTCCCAAGTTCTTTATGTCATAATATTCACTTGTGTTTCCTCATCCAGAACACAGTCTATGTCGAAGTCTCCTATTCTTGCTTCTATGCATTCTTTGTCTTTTAAGATCTTTGATAGATTGATGTCTCTATGATCATTCAAGGTTTCTTTCATTTGTAGTAATATAGTCTTTGATTCTTTCTGGGGTTCTTCCATAGTCTTAATTTCTTAGTCTTTCTCATGTTTATCTTGTTCCATATTCATTCTTTCAAGTTTAGTAATCATTCTAGGGCAATCTAGAACTTCATGGTCCATAGCTTTACAACAAAGACAATTAGGACTTGTATTAGGGAAATCCTTAGCAATATGGCTTGGTCTTCTACAACTGTAACAAAGAGTTAATCCTCTCTTTCTCTTAAATGATCCCCAACTTTTCCTGTACTAYGCACTCGGGTCACAGTAACTAACCTGCAAAAATGTCTTTCTAGGATCCTGCATCCATTCATTAGTCCAAACATTCTTTCTATGCATAGGAATAACACATCTCTCATTATTTCTATCATATCTAATTATATCAAATCTTCTTCCTTCTAGCTGTGCCCTAGTTTTYAGACTAAGACAAAATTTATCAAGCATACCTAGATCCATACTTTCGAAACAAAAATCTTCACTTAACTTACTTTTAACAAATCACAAAGCATTTAGATCTAAAAATTTTCACTACTCTTACCTTTTTCAGAGCRCAAAGCTTTCAGATCTTACCTCCTTTCTTCAGATTAGACTTCTCTTCTTAGCACATGGCTTCATAGTCAAGTAGAGTACTGTGCACTAAAGCAACATATCTACGTACATAGCTTTCTTTCTTTTCTTCAGTTCCCAACAATCACAGTTTTAGGTCCCGACAACAGAACCATTTTTTGGCACAGGGTCAGACCCAGGGTTCAACGCTTCAACAACGCACCAACAAAACCCTAACTACTAGCCTTTTCGGCAACACCTGCGAAGCAGATGAAGTCTCACCCGAGGTAGAGGCAGGGGTGGTTGCAGGACTCCAGTGTCTGCAACCTTAACTGGGACATAGATCTGTGATTACAACACTCTACAAAGCACTTAGCAGTTAATGTTCATCAGTAATTAACCCTTATTCACATCACAAATCCAAACCCTAATTACATAACAACTTAGTATTCTACCAAATCCAACACATCTAAGCACTTAGAATAAAGAAATAGAGCAGATCTAGTGTTCATTCACATCACTGAGCACTAAGCTATTATATTAAACACTCTAACATTCATAAATATAACAATATTAAGCATAAATCACATCAAAGGCACAAAGGAATAATCAAAATGGACAAAACAACCATAACACAGGATATGTGTGGTTCACCCTCGGCCTGGGGATACGTCCACCAACTCTTCTCTTCTTTATTATCATCTCTCAATCTTCTACAAGCATAGAGCCACCGGAACCCACTCCGCATAGGACAGGAGATCTGTGTGCACCTCGCCAGGTCCTCCTTCCTTGAGCTAGGTTTAAGCACAAATCCTTCTTACAATCACTTGCACTTAGCTCTGCAAGTTTGAACATACACTATGCACAAAGCCTCAAAACCTACTCTGCATAGGACATGAGATCTACGTGCACCTCACCAGATCCTCCTTCCTTGAGTTAGGTCACATCACAAAGCCCTTACACAGTCTCTTACAGTCACTTGCACTTAGCCTTGCAAGTCTCACATAATATGCACAAATCATTTACCATATGGGGGTTTTCCTATTAAGGAAATTGGGAAAATTAAGTTAGGGCATAAATCCACCTTAAAACATGCCTAGGAATGTGCTTCCTATGAAGTATCTCAAGGTCGTCAATGACTTATCTCTGGGGTCCTTAGATCCAGACTAGCCCCTAAAGTGGGTTCTCCATGATAATCAATTTGGTTAATGTGAGAGACTTGGGGGGAGGGCCAAAAAAATCTCACTAACTTGGAAAGACTTGACATTCTTTTGATCTAGGACTCAATTGGTTGTAGTGATCCAATCATTGTTGAGATGATCAAAATATTCCTAAGATGGGGTTTCATTGGTGTGGATTTGGATGGAAATTATGGTGGACTCATCTCATGGTTTTCTTCTACTTGTGGACTTATAAACTGTTTCTCCATTTATTCAGGTCTCTATACAGATATTTTCAGCAAGATGCTAGACCACAACATATATATTCTCAATATCTATGGTCCTTTTGAGGGAAAGGAAGACCATTGGAAGTAGGTGTTTGCTCTAAAATTCCTTAACGATGATAAGATAATTGTTGGAGGAGATCTCAATTTTACAATCAATAGGGATGAAATATGGGGGCCTTCGACCAATGAAGATAGACTTGCTAATTTCTTCTTAGATAAGTTTGAATCGTCAAGAATGGTTGATGTGGAGCCCATTTAATTAAGGCAGACTTGGGTCAATAATCAGGCTAGGAATGACAGGTTATCCAAAATATTGGATCGTTTCTAGCCCATTATTCTATTCTCAAGGAAATTGGCTCTTATCAATCCTGGGTGGGCTCAGTTCTTTGCTTGGAACATTTCCCCATATTTTAAAAAATGGGATGGTTGGAGGGAAATATTGGTTCTCCTTCCAAGTAAAATCCTTCATGGGAAGAAATGGAGGAGTTTTTCTCTCTTATCAAGGACGATTGAACTTCTTTTCAGGCTAGCACAACTACTACAACTAGCTTCCAGTTTGAAAATTCTCTTTGAAGGTTAAAATAAAAGGTGGTTAAATGGGTTTGCAATCAAAGGAAGGCACAATATTTGTCTTTGAAGTCCATTGAAGCTGGGCTTGAAAATGTTTACATATATATGTAGGAAAATAAAGAGGATAAAGGAGCCATGGGGACAATTCAAACACTAGAAGTGCACATATATCAACTCTTGCTATAGTAGGAAAAGTTGTGGTGTCTCAAGAGTCAGGCATTATGGATTTCTACAGGGGATCAAAATACTAAATTCTTTCAACACTATGCAAACTATAGGAAAAAATTCAATATGAGTTAGGATCTTGTGGATTGTCATGGTCATAAAAAATGTGGTTTCTCTGAGGTGATCAATCTTGGTGTGGAACATTTTAAAAGTCTATTCATGGAGTTGAAGCATGTCAAGATGGAGGTTATTCTCAATCAAACAAATCTCTTTCCATGTCTTGTTGATGATGAGGAAAATCAACAATTGTGTCAGGCTATTACCAAATATGAACTTCGTGTGGTTAACTCCAACTTCAAGAAATAAAAAATTCCAGGGTTGGATGATTGGACACCTGAATTTATGAGAATTTCTTCGATATTTTTGGGATGATATTATTCAAGTGGTTGAACAAGAAGTACATTGGGTAATATT
Organism: Picea mariana; assembly: GCA_032191745.1. Lineage (NCBI taxonomy): Eukaryota > Viridiplantae > Streptophyta > Pinopsida > Pinales > Pinaceae > Picea > Picea mariana. The sequence goes on from JASDQU010503859.1 coordinate 23,447, forward strand.
CTTTGCAATATCAATTCTACCTTCCTTACAGTCATCCCTAAATTTGATTGTCCCATTTCCTTTGATGACTTTCATCCTACAACTCTTTGTAACAATATTTATAAGATTACAGCTAAGATCATTGCTATCTGCATTAAACCCAACCTCTCAAACATTATTTCTATTGAACAATTCAGGTTTATGTAAGGTAGGATTATACATGAGGCAATCGATTATGCTTAGGAGGGTCTGCAATCTATAAAAATTTATAAATGACCAGTATCAATCATCAAACTTGATATCTCAAAATCTTATGATAGAGTTTCATGGCTCTATCTTCTTATTTTTCTTATGAACGTTAGATTTTATCTTCCCTTGGTCAAGTGGATTATGTCTAGTGTTACCACTGCTTGTTTTGTGCTTCTAATTAATGGAGCGGGGTCTTCATTCTTTAACTTGACTAGAGGACTACATTAAGGGTGTTTGTTATCACCTTATCTATTTTTTCTAGTTGTCGATGGTCTCCACTGAGTGTCGACAAAGGAAAAAAGAGTGAATACATGTCAAGGTCTTTGTATGGGGTGCCATGAGTGACTATCTCACTTGGTTTTTGTGGATGACATGCTAATATTTTGTCTATGTGTAGAAGCAGATAGTAAAATCCTAAAGGACATCTTGGTGCACTTTTGTGAGATAACATGAATGCTCATCAATGTTCTCAAATCTGTTATTTATAGTCTAGAGTCATAAGTGGGAAATCAACACACC
>JASDQU010503859.1:30896-53397 GCA_032191745.1 Picea mariana
GAAAAGTCCGACGCAATAGAAGGATTTCCAGGTTGAACTTCTCTTTGAACATATTGATGACATGACAACTGTCTTGGAAAAACTGAATCAACAACAAGGATCATAGACCGATTTGTAATCTTATAAAGGAGTATGATCAAGAGACAAGCAGGTTTTCCAACCTAGACACAAAGAAAGTGAAAGGGTGTCATGTTAAAAAAAAAACAACTCTTCCATGGATTACAAGTTTAGATACATTTCTTTCCCAATTCCCCCCCCACCATTTCTGGCGAGTACCTCTTTATTTTTACACAAGCTTGAGGAGGAGAACATATGCTTGAACTGTAAGTTCATCCTTTGGATGAGTCTTTCAGAGTATGTTTAACGAACCCTAGGAAGGAGTGGTTTGGTCCCATAGGGGCCTTTCGATGTTTGTTTTACGAGTCCAAAGAGAGAAAAATCGGGGGTTTTTCATGTTTAGAGAGTCTGAAAAACACTTAAAGAGAACTCTCTCAATTCCTTTTTTGTAAGTTAGTCTAAAGAGACTGAAAAAGAGATAAACTATCGCTCAACAGACATGTTTTCTTATACTTTAACGAGCGTGAAAAGAACAAGATCGCTCGACAATCTTTTCATGTTTAGAGAGTCTGAAAAGAGATTAAAGGGAACTCCAGGGGGTTCCTTTTTCATATAACCTTTTCGAGTCTGAAAAAGTGATAAAAGTATACTTGATTACATTCTCATTGATTTATGAGCACGGGAAAGAACAAAGACTAAGCTCAGTAACTTATTCTCATGTATTTACGATCATGAGAAAGAACAAAGACTAAGCTCAGGATTGTTTTCATTTTTATGCAAGCTTAAAACCAAAACAAAACTATGCTTGGGATAGATTTTATTTTTTCACAATCTTAAAACTAAACAAAACTATGCTTGGACCTGGTTTCATTTTTACATAAGATTGAACCATGGAAAACTATGCTCGAGGTAGGTGGTTTCATTTTTACACAAGCTTGAACCATAGAAAACTATGCTTGAACTTCCCAACGCATAACCCAAGGATGGTTGGTACTTAGCCCCCAAATTAAGAAGCTAGTCATTTAATTTCAGCATGAAGCACACAAAGTTGGGGAGAACCCAAAGCTTGCCAACCAAAAGAGGACAAAATACTAACGGACACACCTTCATCTATCAGTGTTTGAGGAACGTCCCGACCACAAACCTGTACTGTAATCTGGAAAGGAATGTGAGAGGGAAGATGAGGTTTAGTTAGCACACCCTGATTAAAAATGATGGCCTCATTACTTGAAGAAGGTTCCACGAGAGAAGGAAGAATGTCCCTCGGCACGATAGATTTTGTATGAATGAGAAAAACATGGGCAATATCGGGTTTACTCTCTAGAGGGAGAGTAGGATCGATTGATAATGACATCAGATCGACCACTTGGGTTTCATTCTCTGAGGGGAGAATGGGGTCGACAGGTGGAAACAAATCGATCGCTTTGGTTGCACTCTCTAACGAGAGAGTGGGATTGACTGAAGAGGGTATTGGATCGACCACTTTGTCAATGGGTTCAACTAAGGACGTGACCAGATTGAAAACTTGATCAACCGGACTAACCGATTAAGGGACCGAATTGATCATTCCATCAACTACAGGTGGGTCAAGAGTAATCTTGTGATAAGCAACTGGAAGTTGGGGTTGTGAAACAGTCATGTCTTCTAGTAATTTTGAGGCTTCGTCCATACGAGGGAAAAGGTGAGTTAGTTGAATCCCTTGGCATAGCATACACGAGAACTTGACTCTACTTTTATTCTTCCCAACGGTATCTTGACTAGTTGACGGGAGGTCATCAACATGTTGTTCAGAGGTTGACGACATGGGGCGAGGTTGTGTAGACCATGCTTCTATAACCTTGGATAGAACAAGACAATCCTTAATAATATGGATACCCTTACAAAGCCTACAAGGGTACTTGGGCTTATGGGTTGTTTGGGTGATCTTGGTATCATCAACACTCCCAATACGATTAACAATAACTGGTTGTTTTCCAACATGTCTGGCAGTGGTTGGAAGTGTCGATCCTTGCTTATTTTTCTTCTTCTTATTCTTCTTCTTCTTGTCCACCGGGTTACTAGCTTCAGAGCTTACACTCGACAAAAAAGATGAAACAGAAGAAGACCTTGCAAGTGAAGAAGGCGAAGAAGATCTTGTTGGTGAAGACGGTGAAGGATCAACATGAGGTTGATATTATTGGGGGGAAGTGCTTACAAATGAAGCACTAGCTGCATTAGGGATTACCTGAGTGGAAAAAAACCATACCAGTAATCCAATTGTGAGACCTAGAAGGCTCAAAGTAGCGATGTGAGGAGGAATAATGTTTCTGTAAGAAGGGAAAACAAAAGGTTCCCCTGGAAAAGGAGTTCCTTGATTTGTCATTCCGGGAACTGACACCAGTAAAACAAAAAAATCCAACCTAGAGTCCACTAGGGAAAACAAACAACACACACTAAAAATCTAGTAAGAAAGCAAACAAAACATTCTTATGATGAACGCACTAGTTGGTGATGAAATCCAACTTCTCAAGGACAATATAAGAAGTGGCTGAGATAGAGCGGGTGGAAGAGTTACGTTGACGACCTACTTAATGGACTTACACCTTGGTGCAAGCTCCCACACATAAACATGGGTATACCCTCCAAGGATCCCGAGTGAGTTTGGCTAATATCGATTCCAGGTACCGTGAAGACTTTCCCCTCCACAGTCACCTCGCGTAAAGACCCTAAAGAGATAGGCCACTAAGGTTACCAATTACTACAATGTTTCCTTGGGAAATAGTCGATAGTCTGATCCACGCGCAAAGGCAGGGTATCTAGCCTGAAATCAACTTGAAAGGATTCCACTCATCATTGTGGGTATACCTTCAAGCGACCCCCATAATATGCGCAATCTCTACACCAATACCAACAAAGCAGGGTGAGTAACTCTGCCAGTCTTAATGCAACCTCGTGATTGACCCTTGTGTGAGAAGGGCTTCCCAGGAAAAAATGTAATAAGTGGATTTAACTCTCCCTATCACAAGATACTATGTTTGTTGGCAGCTTTAGAAAGTTATCTTTCACACCTATTCCAAAGCCCTACAACTAATCTAATGTAGGTTTTCTACCAGAAAACATAAAAATGTCTAATCAATTTTATAAGCGCTTTATTTTAAGGCTGTTGTTACTCAAAAGGAAGATGGCATGGACAATATGGTGTTTTGACCGACTCTAAAGTTATGCAAAGAGATGAAGATGCAATCTTTTCATTTCGTTGAAAGCTATGCTACGAGAAGGAGAAAACATTTATCATTCCCATATGCACAATGTCCCAAAATTTACTAAACTCATCAATATCAAGATTCTCAAGAAATGAGCAAGAAAGACTGTACACCAATACACAATTCTTGGCCCCCCCCCGTCCATGAGGGAGAACAATTTTAAGGATTCAAGACCAAAAGACTGCCAAAAATCATGCAATTTCACTACTTCAAATGCAAAGATGCCCCCAATCTAATATAAAGCAAGAAATTAAAATTTTTGTTTCAAAGATAGCTAAAAGCAATAGCAAATCTCTATAAAACAAATCAACCGAAACAAATTTTCTCTTTTAACACAAATTATTCAATAAAAGAAAAAAAGTATTCTTTCACTAAACAATTCTAAAAAAAACCACTGCTTTGTAACAGAAAGACACTCAAAGGAAGAGATCAAATATTTCAAAAGAAAACAAAGCAAATATGACTAAAAGCAGTTTCAAAGATGTCAAGCAAACCGTAAACAGACTGTAATCAAACCCAAAAATTCACCCCAAAACCAAATCCAAGATCTGGGTAAGGAAAAACCACCAAATGTTAAAAATTTCACAATCGCCACAGGCTGTCAGACTAACACGGTGCAAAAATCCCTGATTTCCACAAGCCAAAGAACCAATACAATGCAAAAATATGAGGTTTCCATAGGCTAACTATGGGGCAAGATGCGAAGATTCTACACTGGTCAAAAAGGTAGGGTGTGGAAATCAAATATCGCCGCATTGTCCCTCAAAGCAGGGTGCGGAAATCGAAGTAAAAATGAAAAAATAAAAAGTAAGAAGGTTTTTCCAGTGAACTTAAATAGTCAAAGAGTCAATTTAGATCTCCTAGTGACTCAGAAAACAAAACCCAGGAAATGAAAGAAATAAAGCAAGACAAACTAGGAAAACAATCTGTTCCCCAGTGGAGTCGCCAATTTTGTTATCGGGCTAATTGTTAAGTGCGGACACAAATCAATCCCCCTAGATTCACTATGAAACTAGAAAAAAACAAGACAATACACTACTCTTTCCTTAGATTTGATTATCAAATGAGAAATGGATCTAGAACATACCTCTTAAATATCGAAGATCCAACTTCACCAATGTAATCCAAGCTTCGTCACGAGGTTTATGAGAAATATCTGCAAATAAGCACAAGCCAACAAAGACAAGAATAACAGTCTGTTTGATATGAAACCATGTACGTGATCAAGGAATCATACAATATGGACAAATAACATTCATATAGGAAATACAAATATATATGTATTAAAGAATGTGGAAGAAAGATACAACCAGGTGCCATGATGTTGTCAGGTTTCTTCCAACAATTCCTTGCTTCCCACACACTTCTACTCCATGGATTTTGAGATCATAGATCCGATAGCTACTCACAATCTATCTTGACAAAGCAAAGCTCAAAGCCACTCTAACCAAGCTAACAATCTCAAGCCAAAACAACTGACTTTTACCATGAGATCTCCTCTCCTTTTATAAGCTGAAGAGGATAAGGTGAGGAGGTTAGGATGATCCCACTAAATCATGAAAGCGAGTAAGATCCAAACCATTCAGAGGCCACCTCACCATAGAATCTTTTCCTTCTAGAAGCATCGAGAAGATGCTCGTTTTTCCCACGTACAGGAATTTCCGCACCCTAGCTATAGTGCAACTTGCATAAACTTCTCACCCTAGCTATAGAGAAAGGTGTGGAAATCAGGCATTTCCGCACCCTGTGTATAGTGCAACCTGCAGAAATCCTCCTTAATAGGGTTTTTACAAAGGAAAATACAACTTCTTCTCCCTTCTTTCTTCAGGAATTCAGGCCACTGACCCCTCCGAAGGCAACATATAGGTTTACATCATTAACGGTCATAAGGATGACAAAAATAATGTGTAACACCTTGCTGACGTAGTCTTCCTGACATGGTCTACCACATGTCCTTGTAGACGTGCTCTGCTGCGTGTCCTTGCTGACATGGTCTGCTGACCAACAACCCTGATCCAACAGTCATCATATGTCCTCCAAATATGATGGTCCTTATTCATTTCGGATTTCTGGGTTTCAGATATTTCAAATCTCAAACTTTTCAGAGCGTAACCTCCTCGCATCTTTATATCCGAAGTGAATGTCGTTCGTCGATCATGATACTAGATCGATGGATTGATCTGTCTGTGATGCAACTCTTCTATGTTATCCTGTCCTTCCACTTATAATGATCCAACAACTGAAACAAGGGAAACAAATAACCCCTTAGGCCAAATTAGATATCGTTGTAGATACAAGATTATAGAGGAAATAAATAACCCCTTAGGGCATATGATAAGGATGAATCCCAAGGTGATTATATTAGTAGAAAGACAATTGAATTACATGCAACAGAGCATCAAATGTAGATGAATTATGATACATATAGTTCAAATTAACATAAAGAAGAAACAATATGACATAGACACATTTAAACTAGAAGATAAAGATTGAAGATCACATACATAAAGTAGCACAATCACATCTATCTCTGGAGTCAAATCTTAGAGACTTTTGATCCAACAATTTCATTAATATCAGAGAGAATTTACAAAATGTATTCAATAGTATCTTCCTTACATAATTGCCAACCTTTTTATCTCATAGCTTCATAAAACATATACAAAATATCTTTCTATGCTGCCAAAATTCAAATTTGACTATCATCTTATGATACCACTAGCAGTTACATATATTTAGCAACAAAATATTCAACAAACTGCTACAAGGCAGAAGTCAACTTGGACTCATTAATTGCATCATATCAAATTGCTAAAATCAATCTTTAAGTACCTAAAATGATGATCTTCGACCTTGCTACTTGTTGGAGACGCGATGACACATATGATGACCTACTGTTGGCACAAGAGAAGACCCAGGGTTCAATGCTTCAACAACGCACCAACAAAACCCTAACTACCGACCCTTTCGGCAACACCTGAGATGCAGGTGAAGTCTCACCTGAGGTAGAAGCAGGGGGGTTACAGGACGCAGGTGTCTGTAACCAAGCTGGGACACAGATATGTGATAATAACACTTCACAGAGTACTCTATTAACACTTAGAAGATGGTAAGCATTACTTCATTAGCTTCATTAACATCGTAGAACAAACCCTAATATGGATCGACGCAGTAACAACAAAGATTAATCATTTCCACCACTTAGCACATAACATTGAGTTAAATCTAACATTCATTGGTCCTTAGCATAAGTAAAGCACTAAGCAACAAAAGATCTATCTATCATACATGACATTCAAGGCACTAAGCAGATTCATAACATAACCAACAAAGCACAAAGAAAACCAAAGACACAAGATTTATGTGGTTCACCCTAGTGTGGGGCTACGTCCACCAACTGCTTCGTCTTCTTTATTATTCTTCAATCTCTTACATTCAGTTTCTCTTGTGCACTAAGCCACAGAGCCAAGCTTCACACTAGACATGAGATCTTCACACTGAGCACCGGATCCTTCTTCCCAAAATTAGGTCAAGGCACAAAGCCTTACATACACATTTTGTTGCACAAATAAACTCAGAACTACTTGCACTTAGCCACCACAACTTCGCTTCACTTAGCTTAGCTACTTCTACCATACATTCTTACTTATTTATACTTTTACAATCCCTTACAATAAGGCCTAATCATGGGTAAACCCATGGGCTGACATCCCATAACCCATTACAAAAACCCTAAAGAACCCCTTGATGGATCCACATAGCCCGCAAAATAAGTGAGATCCACAATCTCAGCTCTGCCTGGGCACTCCATCTTTGACCAGCCTGTCAAAGTCCAAAAGTGGTCCAAACTTGACCAAGGTTTCCTCAAAACTTGGTCGAGGGCCAACAGGCCCCCAACACTCACCTGTGACTCATCCCAAATCACTCAGGTCTAGGAAACGCTGCTTTGAAGGCCTCGAGCTTAACTCGAGCTGCCTCGACTTGCTGCTTCACCTGAGCCTCTTACTCAGCGAGCTCCTAGATCGTCTACTCTGTAACAAGCCCTTCTAGAAGTTGTTCCATTGTTGCAACCACTTGGTCCAGTTGCGAGCCTTGTCCCTCAATTTCTTTGAAAACCTTGCAGGCTTCATCCTGCATAGGTTGTAGCTTCTACGTGAGTTCCATTACCCTACCCTGTATGGCAGTAATCTATTGCTGCACCGCGCACTGTTCTTGAGATCTCTTTATTATTTCAACTGCGGTGAGTAGCTTCATCTGCGCTTGCAAAGAGAATGGCTGTTGTTGCACCTCCTATAACTGTGCTTCCAGTTTCCTTAGCTTAGAATCTTATGCGAGGCGTTCTTATGTCTGCCCGCTTCTATCGCTCAGTTGTTTGCATTCTGAGGTGAGGGCTCTGATCCTTACTACTGCATTCTTAGCGACTTCCTCCCTCTAGTCACGCACCTCCTGTGGGGTGCTCAGTACTACTTGGACCTCCAACTTTGTTATCCTCACTTGAAGCTGCTAGATGGTCTCAGCGAGCTTCGCCACTTGAACCTCGACCAAATCTCATTCCTCCTGTGCCAAGCCTGGTGTTAGCAGCAGAAGTCACCCCTGGATTGCGGCAGAGGTAAGCCTGATACCCATCAGAGTTTTAATGTCATAGGTTGGTATAAAGGGGTCAAATGGGCACAGTCTCAAGAAAGTATCGTCTTAACTCATAAAACTGGATTGATATGTGCAGGCAGGTGAGGTCTTGGCTTAACTTCAATCAGTAGGTTGTAGTAAGGGTGAGTAGGAGGAAGAATTTGGTGAGAAGATGTAGAGGCCTGAAGAGGACATCAGGTCTTTCAACAACCCAAGGAGGAACAATTTAAAAGCAAGAACTTCTCGAATTTAAATCTCAAAGAAACTGAAAGGAACTGTAACAACATTATAATCAAACTTTCATCATAATGCAGTCACAATAATTCAAGTGAATTAGTCAAACATGAACTCTTTCAGCATTAGAGGGAAACAAGAGGGAGTAAGAAAGCTGACTGTCATTAAACAAGAAGTCTCAAATGCATATACATAACCATAAGTCAGAGGCTTTACTAAAACTTTACAATACAAGAACTTTTCGCTACCATCGACCCCTTACAAAAATGGAAAAAATGCCTACATATACTTGGAATTGGCTCCCTACAGAAGCATGCTCTGGTCACTGTATTCAAGGCCCGACGTTTCAGTCTTCTCCTATCAGGTTGCACTTACATTTTTCTGTCAGACGAAATCTTGGATTGGTATAGATCTGGCAGGAAATTCATTTGCAGAGGTACCACAGGCTGACCACTCCAGAACCCCATGCCTTCCATTTATGTGGTGAAACGAGGTTTCAACCACCTGCTTTATTCTCATTAACTGCCTTTACGGAGATCAAGACGAGGCCCGATGCCCATGAATGTTTCGGGCGATTACACAATCCCCCTCGGTCAATCCTAGCGCTTCAAGGATATGCAACTATTCTCCTGTGACCGATTCAGGTGCTCCATCATTCCGTGTAGCTCTTCCTATCACCCCATGTGACTACAGGCCGCGACATCATGCTTAACCAAATGGAACTTCAGTACTTCACATATCGAGATTTCTCACTCCACTTGACTCCCAACATCGCGATGCCCGAAATCGTGAAACGGTCTATTCATATCGACGGTCGGATCTGTCTTAAATCTGATGGCTGAGGTTTCTAGTGACGAGCACTTTCCACTTGGCACCACCCTCCACCTGTCCACAGGCTATGACCTTGGGCTAAATCCTAGGGCGCTTCGTAGTTTCTCCTATCGAGAATATGTGTCTTGTTCTATGATGAAACCTCTGATATGAGAAATCACGATTTCGCATTATCTACTGCCACATGCCCCTCTGCTTTGGATGGCCTAGATCAAATCTTCATTGTGGGATCTCCTACCATCGACACTCTTGGTAATACCTTTCTTTGGCATGGATCCTGTGCCACGTGTCCTCCCGAAATGAATGGCTCCGATCATTTCACGACTTCGGGCCTCTCCTTGACGCTAAACTTGGTGCAACTGTATGATCCCGATTACCTGATGGTCGTCGATCTGCTCTGCCAGATGGATCTTCGCCGCTAAAAGTTGATCCTACTCGCTCGCTTTATTTGATTTTATATTAGACTCCTTCAAGCGTTGTGCTTGGTGCTCACGACTGTGACCTATGTTGATCACTTGTATGATTGGGTAAGGGCTCGAGAAAACAAAAGGATCAACAGTGGAGGCAAAAAGAGAGAGAGAGAGAGAGAGAGATCAACTTAGGGAAAATAGAAAGGCTTGGGGACAATACTTCTCAGGCAAGATGACAGGTAAAAATGGGTCGATTAGACGAATGGAGGCAAACAGAAGAAAAATTACGAGACGAGAGGAAAAATTTACGATCAGATCTGCAAAAGGAGGAGAGATAGGCAAAAATACATACTTAGGTAGAAACCACAAACCCTTAAGGTCTTGACAAGTTTATGCGATAACATTAGGCTCCATGGGGGATAGTGTCCTCCCTGCGAGGCTCTAAGAACTCCTTCCGCAACTTCAATGCCTTAGTGTTGGGTTGTGGAGTCTTCCAGTACAAACAAAACAAAACAAACATAAAACATGAATGGTATTTACAATGGTGGGATGCCGACTGCGACTTTAAACAAAAAACTTTTCAGGAAGTGCCCATTTAGTGGGCCACCAAAAAACTTCACTACCCTCTAGATTCTGCAAGCTGTAAGTCTTATTTGGAAATGCTTCAGAAATATTGAAGGGTCTGATCCAAACAGCTTCAAGTTTACCATGTTTTCCCTTGTCCCGATTGGGTGCATCCCATTTGAGTACTAGATCTCCCAACTGGAAATCCTCTTTTCTCAACTCTCTATCGAAGGCTCGCTTGATCTTCTGTTGAATTTCATGCACTTTGTCCAGAAGCTACTCCCTAGCCTGGTGCACTTCTACTAGTTGATGTATTCTCCTGATCATATCATCAGGATCTTCCTGACAGTCTTGGAAAAACTTTTTCACCGGCAAGGCGAGTTGAGAAGGAAAAACTGCTTCAGTTCCATATACAAGCTGGAAAGGGGAGAAGCCCAGGGACCTCTTTATTGTCACTCTGTGAACCCACAAAGAAAACTTGAGCTTTGAATCCCATGCTTTCTTGTTATATTCTAAAAATATTTTGATGATCTTTATCAGGCTTTTGTTAAAGGAATCTGCTAATCCATTGCCTTGTGTATAGTAAGGGGTTCAGAGGATCAATGAAATTTTGAACTATTCACAAAACTTGATCAGTGGTTCAGCCTTGAAGGATGACACATTATCAATAATGATTCTATTCGGACAACCAAACCTTACTATAATATCCTCCAGAAAACCAATGGTCACCTTATGAGAAGAACTCCTTGTGGGGATGGCTTCTATCCACTTGGTAAAATAATCTTTGGCAATCAGGATCCATATGTGTTGACCGCTTGATGCGGGATGAATTTCCCCAATGAATTCTAGGCCCCATTGCTGGAAGGGTCCTGAGGCAACCACATGCTTTAATGGCAGAGGCTTTAGCTGCTGCTTCCCAACAAATTTTTGACATTTAATACAAGCTCTAATTTTCGCACAGACATCAGTGAACAGAGTAGACCAAAAATACCCAGCCCTAAGAATTTTATAGGCTGTGGTTCTCTAGAAGTGATGTCCCCCACATAGGCTATCATGAAAATTGAACATAATCTTTTGGACCTCTAGTGAGTCTAAACACCTCAGAAGCACTTCTAGAGGGTCTTTCCAATACAAAACCTACTCAATAAGGCAATATTTAATTGCTTTGAGCTTAAGAGCTTTTGCCTTGATTTTTCCCATACCATAGAGAGGTGCAACTCTTGCAGAAAAAATATAATGTCTTTGTACCAGGTGCACTCTGCCAATGGAGGGCTAACTTGTGGGCCTGTACAAGATAACTGAGACCGCTGAATTTCTGAGCAAGAATTGATGAATTTAACCTCCAAAGCTCTACAATTCGATTCAACCAACAACTTGGCTAAACCTTGGCCTTTAACTAGCTTGGTGGGTTTTATTTCTAGATCAAATTCAAAGATTCTGGCAATCCACTTGCTCCTCCTTCCGTCTATGTCAGGCTGGATGAGGATGTCCTTCACAATACCTGAAGGAACATATGCAATGATCTTTGAATGCAGGACATAGACTCTAAAAGACTTGGGGGATTTCACCAAGGCACAGACCTGCTTCTCCATGATGTCATATCTAACTTCTGCATCTCTAAGTGCTCTGCTGAAAAAAGAAATAGGTTGATGCAGCTCTGTATCATTCTTTTGTAGTAAAACAACGACCACCGTATCGAATGAAGCAAAGGAGAAAATAAAAAAATCCTTGGAATAATCAGAACTGATAAGCACATGTGCTTCAGTCAGTGTGATCCAGGTGGATATTGCTGGCCACCCACCTATTCCACTTAGACCCCCACCATTGCTTCTTTCAGTTTTTCAGTTTTCGCACAGTTTACTATTTTTAGCAGTTTTTCGGGTCCTGAACTTCCGGAGCCGTTTTGAGGCCTTAAACAACATTTTTTGGGAAAACGAGGAACAACATGTTTCATAAATCATGTTTCTCACACAAAAGTTGTATTCCTTGGATAGATCTTTCTAACGAGGTATAGAACGCGTCAAACAGAGATCGTATGCCAAAGTTATGTCCTCGGGAAGTTGATGTACCAACTTACCCAAACGGGGCCCATAGTCTTGGCGTTTCATCTCCTAAGGTTAGGTCTTTGGATGTTTAGGGTTTTCCATTGTTTATCAATAATAATAGGCCTTCGAGCCTCATTGTAACACAGTTCAGAGGCTAGTAGCCGCCACATCTCTTCTTAGAGATAAGCTACCAACGCCCTAGCTAGTTTATTTCCATTCTGTCTGTAAGCATATTTCAGTCATTTGTTATTAATGAAATGAAGTCTTATTTCTGCTGCATCTCTGTGTTTATGTGTATTTCTGTATTTCATTGTGTTCCTACATAAATCCGGATCACAGTGCCTTCTTGATTTGGTTGAAGGATTCTCTGGATTCAGCAGTCCATTTTACTTCATTCCCCTTCCTGAGCATGGTTGTGATATGCTTCACTAATTCAACAAAATTTGAAACAAACCTTCTCAACAAGTTGATTTTTCCCAGGAAGGATTGAACTTCCTTCATGGATCTGGGAAGTGATAAGGCTTGAATAACCTATACTCTGTTTGAATCAATTCTGACCCCCTCAGTTGATACAATGTGTCCCAATAATTTTCCTTCCTGCACGACAAATAAAGACTACTTGGGATTTAGGGAGAGACCAAACTGTCTGCATTTCGAAAAGACCCTTTTCAGATGTTAACAATGTTCTTTATTAGATTTGGAGAATATTGTTATGTCATCCAGATAGATGACYACAAATTTATCCTTTTCTCCAATGAAGCTGATGTCCATGGCTTGTTGGAAGGTCACTCCTGCATTCATCAATCCGAAGGGCATTTTGGCATACATGAATGTGCCCYAAGGAGTGGTGAAGGCTGTCTTTTCCCTRTCTTCATAAAGGATAAAGATCTGATTATATCTAGAAAATCCATCAATCATGGAGATCCTGGATGCGCCTGTCACTCTCTGTAATATGTGTTCCATCTTGGGCAAAGGGTAATTGTCCTTCTTAGAGCTTCTGTTTAGGTTTCTTAAATCAACACAGAGTCTGATTTCTCCGTTCTTTTTCCTTAATGGAATCAAGTTGGCCACCCATTCAAAATATCTCAAGGGGACAATGATTTGGGCGTCCAACAACTTCTTTACCTCCCTTTACATAATAGGCAGTAGCATAGAATTTATTGGTCTTGGTTTCTGCCTAAATGATTTGTCCTCCTCTTTCAATGGGATCTTATGCTCAATGACGCCGGTGTCATATGTCCTGAGGTCTTCATAGGTCTAGGAAAACACATCATCAAATTATGTTAATAGCTCAGTATACTCGACTCTCTGTTCCCTTGACATACTACTTGACAACTTGACAAACTTTGGATCTTCTTTCACACCGATATTGCACTCCGTTACATCAACATCTCCAGTTGGACCTTTAAACTTTACTGCCACATCGTTCCCATCGAACAATCTTTCGAAAGGAACTAGTCCCTTTGGAATGTGGTTTCTAGGCAACTAAACAATATGGTGATTAGCAATTTTATTTAAAAACACATCAGGGTGAGGGTTACCTTCGGAATCATGATCTTGATCAATGTGTAATACAAAGAACTCATCAACAGACTCAAGAAATTTTTTGATTTCAATATCATCCTCGAACACCTTCCATTGCTTGATATTATCAGGTATGGAGGGCCTATATCTTATCTCAACATCATACCTGAGCTTAGGTGGAAGTGGGATCCTGAAATGGCTCACTAAGACAGCCAAAGAATCAACCATGGTGTTTTCTTCTCTTGGAATAAAAGAAATGTTGAAGGCTAAGAAGAAATTGTCAATTAGGTCCCACACCTCATTCCTGTAAGTCTTGAGCCTAGGGTGATTGGCTCGATAACCATTTTTGACCTGATAGAAAATTAGTTTAGCATATCCAAATACTGCTAGATCTTCAATCCCCATGTCTTTTGCAGCCCTTAAACCCAAAACAAGAGCCTCATATTCTGCCACATTGTTGGTAGCCTCAAATTCTAGTTTATAGGATAGGGGTATGTCTTCTTGGCAAGGTGACACCAAAACCACTCTGGCGCCAACGCCTTCCCCAGAAGAGGCTGCATCGAAGAAAATCTTCCACACAGAAGTAGTTGGGGGAGGTGTTTCATGAAAATAAATGATTTTCTTTCTGATTTCAAGAGGAGTTTCAGAAGCATCAGTGAGCTGTAAAAAACTAGGCCCCAAATCAATGTCAAGTGAAAATATAAGATGATTAGTGGGGTTTTCTTCATCACTAATAATATATGCCAACTGATCTTCCTTGTAAAGTCTTCTATGCTCCCCCCCAAACACAAGAATGGTGGCGTATGAGAGGTCCATCTGCAAGGTTCCCCCCAATCTCTTTATCCAAGATCTAGATAGGAGCATTCTGAACTTAGGGGGAACATCAACCACTATGATATCCATGACTACACTCTTCATTGGCAACTGGAACAGGGACATGGCCAGGTCTTTGATAACCCTAAGGCACTTCACCTTCTTGGAATCAAAAGAGTACAGGTCATGGTAAGCTTTTGTAACTTCCAACCCGAGTTCTTCCATGACGATCTTAGGCATAAGATTGTGGGATTCTCAGGAATGCATTAAAAAATTGTGCGACACCTTATCATGGATGTTCAATGAAGTGTTGAAGGGGGGAGAGGAATCATCTCTATCTTCTACCAAAGGTCCTAATATGACAACTGGATTTTAATCTTGCAAATTGACTGAGTCTGTGGGATGAATTGTGGGTTCAAGCATCAGGAGCTTAGAGAGGCTCCTTTTGAAATCTTCATGCTTGACCAGCTCTGAAAGGGGTACAGGGATCCTAATATTCTAAACTTCACGCTCAAAATTAAAATAGGAGGGAGGCTTCAAATTTCTTTTACCTCTGGGATAGGACTTTTGTAACACCCTGTTTTCCCCAATTTGTAATTAATCATAAAATAGGAATTTCCATGCTAAGGCATGTGGACAATGTAAATGTCTTATTTTTTGAGTTGCCATTAACTAACTTTGGGGATGAAGCCTTGAAAGTACTGGCCATGATATCACTAGAGGAATAATGTGAAAACTATACGAGAGGGTTCATTATATCAAATAACCCCAAATTTCCCTTGATGTGGATGTTAAACCTCTTTCGGATCCCAAGGAGAGAAATCAGTTAATGAAGAAAGGACTAGTGGCTGAATTATCAACCACCACCATGAATGGGAGCATGGTATAGCTGTAGAACATCAGCCCAAAGTACCGCAAGGTCTTGCAGACCAAGCAAACCCAAGCTTCCTTCTGACAGAATGAAGGTAAGATACATACACACGAGAACGGGAAGAGAAGAGGGGAACAAGAGAGAAAACAAGGGTGCAAGATCGTAAGGGAGATGCGCGGAGCTCTCCAGGGGATATTGAATAGAAGGTTGTGAGCTCAACGTTGAGTGAGCATCTGATAAACCTCGTTAAGGCCATAACAAAGAGAGATCTCTGAAAGTTGCAGAGAAAAGAACGCGAGTGGAAGCTGAACAGAGAAAGAATCCTTGAGAACTGTGAGAGTTCCCTGGTGATATCATGGCTTGGAATGGGGTGGCCAAAGTGCTAAGAGTGAGTGCCATTGAACCTATGGTAGGGTGGAAGGATGAACACCCATAGTCAGTTAGTTGGCGGAAACCTGTAATAGATAAGTATTCTCCTACCCTGTGTAATTGAGTTGTAACTGTGTATTGAAATTGGATATACCATGAATGATTTCATAAATGTGCATGATTTCTTAATGGATATATTGTATCCCTTCTATTTCTCATTGGTTGTGTAATTAGGAAAGTAAGAAATTATATGGTTTAGGCCTGGCTTGTTCTCATAAGTGCTTGCGTTCCATGGTGGCTTAAGCCAGAGCCACGAACTGTGGGTTCGTCAACCTTAGGTATAGTTTCATGTACGCATGTCAACCTTCCTAATCATTTTGAGTCCCTTGGAGGACGAAGTCTGTTAAGATCAGGAGAGGTAGTGCAGATATGCACAAGCTCCCTATGAGGCAAGCAAAGACCGAGACCCACTTAAGTCCTAGACTTGATGAATGAGTGCAAGGGGTGCGCGGAAGACTCTTCTAAGAGTCAAGTCTAGTAGAAAGAGTGCAAAGTTCTTAAGTCCTTCATAACTGACAAAGCTCAGGAAGGATAGCGAGATTTAAGTATCGAAAGGGAATATCCTTTTGTTTGGAAGGCAAACAGATGAGATCCTTTCGAAAGGATCTGAGGCTTGTCACGACCATTAGATTTGAAAAGGGAGCGCAATTGTTAACGCCTCGACTCCTTCAGTCTTCACAAGTAGCGATGAAATCTGACCATAGATCCAAAGATCTATCGGGACCCTCCTTAACCGTCGATCTGACACGAGTGGGTTAGTACAAGGAGTGAGCCAGAGTGGACTTATTCGAAGTCCAGAAGCTCAGGAGAGATAATGTTTTAAGAAATGCAGACGAGACCCAAAGTCTAGGGTTCGTCGAAGGATCAAAGGTTGTAGTCTTTGGCAATTAGAGATTTGAGAAAGCCAAAGCATAGGAGGAGATCAAATCTGGGCTGTCAGATCGGAGTGTGAGGATGAACAACCACTGGATCCAGGAAAGTTTCACAGGGTTTAAGCCCTTCGAAAGCATACAAAAGAGTCATGGAAACTCGTGAAATTGATCCTAGTCATTGGTGCTGGGAAGGACACATGGCATAAGATCAACAATTCGTTGATTCGCACGTCGGATATTTCGAAGGCAAGAGTCGTGGAAACTCGCGAAATCTGAACTTGCGAAATTGATCCTAGTCGTTGGTGCTGGGAAGGACATGTGGCGAAAGATTAGCATTTCGTTGATTCACATGTCAGAGATTTCAAAGGCAAGAGTCGTAGAAACTCGCGAAATTGAACACATCTATGGGATTATGGGAGAATTGTAGACCGTTGATCTGACGCGTGGATTTTGAGAATTCAGGTATCGGGAGGAATGGAGAAAGCTGTCTCGAAAAATCTCGAAACGCGAAGTCTCGATTCGAGCGAAAAGGCATGGGCCATCAGACCTACGAGGTAGTCAGCCTGACGTTGACCATTTCAGGAAAATAGAGGTTTAGTAACGGGAAAACACCCGAAGGCTGGACTGTCGAAGTTCATCCTAGCCATTGGCGATAGGAAACACAGTGCGTTAGATCCTTCGCTTCAAGGTTTAGTTTACTAGGGAAAATGGATTGTGTGAGTAAGAACCCATGAAACCTGAAGTCGCGAAATAACATGGATCGTTGGTTTAAGGATCTATTGGGATCCACCTTGACCGTTGGATCTGCTAGTTCGGGAGTTTGCGCATCAGGAAGATTATGGGTTGGTGCAACCCAAACCCCCAAAACCCGAAGTCGTGAAGCACCGCAGACCAAATATCTAAGGACCCTTTGGGACCCCTCTCGATCGTTCGATCGAGGAAATGTGAGTATCATATTGAGAGCACGTAGGGATGCACGTGTCGAATGATGGTGTTGCCAGGTGTACTGCAACATTGGAAACCCAGAAGGAGATTGTGAACCATCCATCATGATAGGACACGTGGTGGGAGATCAACACTTCGCTAACTCACAATTGGAGACAGTCAAAGGCAGAGTTGTTCGAACTCGCGAAGTCCAGACTCGCAAGTGAATCTGAGTCGTTAGATTGTGGAGAATTATAAGCCGTCGATTTGACACCGAGAGTTCGGGGATTGGGAAAACAGAGGTGAACTCCTTTCCAATTCTCTAATACACGAAGTCCTGAAACACCTTTCGAATAGACGTATGGTCATAGGCCATGGTCACATGAGAGGAAGGGGCTTAGTCAGGAGGCTAGCACCCTTTATGTGGTTTTCTCAGGAAGGGAAAAGGCGCCTCAAGGAAAAGCATGAGCAAGTTGTCTCAAATCCTGTGCCAGGGGATTAAAAGGACCTGCATATTTGTTTCATGGAGGTTTTGGCAGGGACTCGAAGAGCTGCGTCAGCTCAGGAATAGGAAACGATCCAATGGTCAGGAGGTCAGCAGGCCCCATTGAGTTCGAAGCTTGTGGGTTGCATGAGGAAAAAGTGAACTTTTTTTATTATGCCCTGTCGTGGGTGTGTGACAAATTGGTATCAGAGCATGGTTACAACACTTGGCCTGCTTGGGCTCATGTACGAGTCGCGTAAGGAGATATTTTTATCTGTGTTTACTCCTCGAGGAGAAGGACTGCAGACTGAACTTGTGATTTTGGGAGTTCTTGTTGAATTTCAGCAGAAGAATTTCTTTAGCCCTTGTCAAAGTGATAACTACTCTTACTAGAGTAGGGATATGCTAATTAACATTTATATTAAGACTTGAATGTGGATAGCCGAAGGTGGCAGGGTTCTATCAAGGGAAAATGAAGCCTGAAGGATAGATGACTTGGTGATCGTAACACTGCGTCTAAGCATGGGCAGTTGGAATTTCAGGCACTGATGATGGTGGATTGTATAATGGTTAATACCTTTGTGGGATTAAAGGATTCTAATAGGATTAGGTAGGATCCTTGGTAGTTATAGTTACTGCTTTATATTAAAATCGGAGTATATAAATCCTCATGACCAGAGAAAAGTGAGATGGGTAAGACCCTATGGATGCTGAGGCAAGGAGGTTTTCTTGCTAAGACATTGTCACATAAAGAGGAAAGTGACCCTGTTTGATTATAGCCATGAGAGAAGGCAACATCAACACGAGATATGACCATGAGATTAGTCCTGTAGGTGACTGAAATCTCAAACTAAAGGACACTAATGATGAAATTAAACTATCAAGTGAATGTATTAGGTAAAAAGGTGCAGGAGATGCACCTACATATACGTGAATGTATATACATGATCATAAGGATGATTGGAATATCCTTGGGAAAAGGATATAGAAGCCTGGTATGTCCATGTGTGTGAATGACATGGAAAAGGTGTAAGCAATAAGCTAGCATGATGAATACTTAGCAGTGTTTAATTATGCTTGAGTGCATGGGTTTAATGCATTGTGGAGCTTCCTAATATGAAGTCTGATATTAATACTAGTTAGGTATGAATGATATTAAACGTGCAAGTGATGCACATGTATGATGTAAGAATATAGGTATACTAAAGGCATGAGGTGAATGCCTAAATGATGGAAATATAAAGCAAGAATCGCTCTTGTCCAGGTCAAACAAATACTAGGGATGCATGGTTGACCCCATTCTAAAGAGTCACAAAAGTTATGTTCCAAGTAATATCTTGAGGGGAGTGTATTCCCTTTTCGCAGGGAATACTAATATGATTAGATAGAAGGGTAAATGAGCAAAGATGATATGTTGTCATAATAAGAGGCAAATGATTATGCCTTTGGGAATCACATGAGAAGGATTGTGAACAATCTCGAGTTGACTGATCTTAAAAGTAAATATGTATGTGGACTGTGAAATATACCTATGACAGCTACATGCAGGCTTAAGATTATGAATATGGTTAAATACATCATGGATGTAAGTACATGACAAAGATGCATGTTTATATTCCATAAGGAATGTTTGGTAAACAGATAAAAGCTAACTCAAGGTTGATTCTAGCATAGATAGTGATGGATATACAATAAAGAAGTTGCATGCTGAAGGAGTTCCCTGTGGAGGAGCTGTGTGAAGACTCTGTCAGGAAAACAAAGTCATAACCTTAATGACTGCTGAGAATTAAGCAATAAGCCACAAGATTATATGAATATAGATATATATACCAGAATTTTGGATTACATTTTGAAAAACATCACGTAATGAGTAGAAGACTAATAAATGAATATTGACCATCCCGATGACTGAATGGTAATGTGCTGGAAGCATAGGTTCATGATCCATTATGAACAAAAAGTTTGCTATTAAAGCATGTTGTTGTATTCCAAAAAAAAGGGTTAGGGTGAGTTCTAACCAAGGCTGCTAAGGAAAAGAGCAGAAATATCACAATAGAAAGTAGATTGCATAAGTAAAGGAGGAACACTTTGCTCACCCTAAGAACCCTAAATTGTTTAATAGAGTCGTAGGATTAAAAGAGCAGTTGTGGAAATCGATATAGTTGGTAAAAGGCAAGTAAACTCCCCGAGTGTGATTAAATGAATAAATGAGTACAGTTAACTGATTAGGCTTGGTTGAAGCCATAATTAAGAAAAGGTAGTGAGGCCTTAGAGATAACTCAACTGGGCTGAAAAGTCCCAAGCGGTGTAGAAAGAGTTGGAAGAAGGGGAGAGTCCTCAATTCTTCCTTGCTGAGTATTATGTTTTCTCTTGAATGAGAAAACTGATTTACTAATAAAAGTAAATGTTTTGACACCATAGTGATAATGATTGTATGGCTGAAGATACAATCGAAATCTGTTATGTTGTACTTGTGGAAACATTTGAGGATAATGTGATGAAGTGCATGAAGATATGCTAGGACATTTTGAAGATGTTTTATGAATTCGAATGTTATGATACATGCATTTGGTTTAATATTACAACTAATGTAATTGTGACTATGATGATGCATGCTATGTATAGAAAGGAATTGGAGCTATTGAGGAAGACAGTTGCCAATGATGGGGAACCTCAAGCAAAGGGTGACCATGGGAAGGTTGCGGTCAAAAGATTGTTGACAGAACTGTGAAAACCCCACTAAAGCACTGCTAATAAGGTAAAGATCAGAAAGAGAGTGATAGTAGCCAAGAACAGGTATAAAAATGTTCATGCTTATGTGGTTTAGGGTATGAAAGGATTCAGGTGAGAATCCCTTCTGAAATATTTTATTGTCTCATGTTATACATGAAATTTGAGAGGGCAGTTGTATGCCATGGATACCCAAGTAGGGTATGATTCAGGAAGAAGAACTCGAATGTTGGAGGTGTGAACCTCTGCAGTGAAGACTAAGTGTATGATGCAACAAAATTTGAACCAAATGATATCTGTTGACTCAAAAGGACAAAAAACTTTACTAAGAGAATTTCTTGGGTGGCCAAGAGTGTTGGAACCCTGGTTATTAATGAAGGAAGAATGCTTAAAGGCATTCATGTGAAACTGTTGAGTTTCATGTGTACTGATTTGGGAACGTGATCGACCTATAGAAGGAAGGATGGTCCTATTGTAAGAGTGAATGAAAATGAATAATCCATATGAGGAAAAGGTTGGTTAAATCCCAACACCCCATGGCCAAGAAATGATCATAAAGTGTGACGAACTTGGAGACAATGCAGGAGTGCATTGGGTATGAATGTAGCCATGAATATTGACACATTTGTTAAAATCCCCTTAAACGTTGAATTACGTTTTGAAAGGTTGGGTATGATTGAAATGAGGCATAGGCAAGGATTGAAATCCCTTTTTTATGTTTATGTATACATATATATATATATATACATGGAGGTATGAGAGGCTAACAATTTGTTTGGTTGTGTGAAGAATGAACTGCAGGAGGAAAAGGGTCTTCGATATGACAGTGTTGTAAACCCATAAGGAAGACCAATTTCCTGCTGAGCCAAACTACAAGGAATGGTATTTCCTTTTGAGAAAGTGAATTTGATTGTTAGTATGCACAATTTTGAAATTTTTGTAATGACGTTGCAAAGGTGTAATAAAAATATAATGTGCATGAGAACTAACAAWTTGTTTAGCTGAGGAATGAATTGCAGGAAGAAAGAGTCTTGGATATGGCAATGTCGTAAGCCCTAAGGAAGACCGATTTCCTTCTGAGCTAAAATGTTATGGGAAAAAAAGTCCCATGCTTGTGAATCTGGTTCCTGTGCGGAACAAATATGAAAACAAAATGTGGAATTTGGAAATTTGTGGGTGACCGATTTACAAGAAAATTTTGAATTTAAAATTTATAATGATGTCTCATGAATTTTTGTATACCTGTGATACAGGTGTGAAAGAGAGTAACCTTATTCCCTAACTTTCGCTAAGCCGGAAGAGAAGATTTGTCCAGAAAGGATAGATGATGAAAAATGGCTATTGTTGAGCCATGAGAACCCCGTGATAAGCCAAGATCGCTTGAAATACATTGTGTTGAGGTAAGACTTGATAGAGTCTCTGGAATTCTTCCTGTGCGAGAAAACCTTCGCAGGGAAAGATCGATCACCTGAGGGACTGTATAGTAGTGAAGGGGATGCCTGAGCCTAGGCCTGGAGGGTGAGTGACTGCAAGGCAGAGGAGACCTTAATAGTTCTTGTAAACTATTGGGATCATGCACATGGTGGGTAGTTTTTCCTACACAAGAAAACCTTGGCAAGGCAAGAGAGATCACCCGAGGGACTGTATAACAGAGAAGGGGATGCATGAGTCTGGGCCTGGAGGGTGAGTGACCACAAGGAAGATGAAACCATGATAGTTCTTGTAAACTATTGATTGGGATCATGCACCCAATGGGTATGTCGCGGAAAAATGATGAGCTGGATAACAAAACAACCATGTGGATACAAATCCAAAAACTGCACAGATAATTATTGTGCTAAGATT
>JASDQU010503859.1:77903-92140 GCA_032191745.1 Picea mariana
TTGTCACCTACCAGTCTCTTTTCCAAAACTTTCATGACGTCTTCACATGGAGCTATGAAGAAATGTTGGGTATTGACCCCGACATTGTGGTACATGAAATTAAGACATACCCAGGTGCTAAACCTGTCTGACAATGACTTCGTTTGATCCACCCACGTAAAGTAGCCGCTATCAAGCTTGAAGTTGAGAAACTTCTTAAGGCTAGCTTTATTTACCCGGTGGCTCTAACTAACTGGGTTTCCAATATTGTTCTGATTAATAATAAACAAGGCACGATCCATGTGTGCATTGATTATAGAGACATTAACAAATCTTGTCCTAAAGAGAAATTTTCTACCCCCTTTGTTGACCAGATCATCGACGATTGTGCCAGATGTGAAATCTTCTCTTTGATGGATGGTTTCTCCGGATATAATCAAATCAATATCATACCTATGGACCAACACAAGATCACTTTTATTTGTCCTTGGAGCACTTTTGCCTACCGAAAAATTCCATTTGGTTTAAAGAATGCCGATGCAACTTTTCAACGTGCTATGTCATACACCTTCCATGATATAAAGCACATCGTGTAGCCATATCTCGATGACTTACCCGCTCATTCCATGCACTGTGTAGATCATCCAACACACCTTCGCGCCATTTTCCTTCGATGTCAATTTTACCATATATGATTGAATCCACACAAATGTGTTTTTTGTGTAGAATCTGGCCAACTTCTGGGCTTTATTGTTTCACGTCAAGGGATCAGGGTAGATCCTTTAAAGGATGAGGTGATTCTCAATCTTCCTCCTCCTTCCTCACTTCGCTAGTTACAAAGTTTGCAAGGGAAGGCAAACTTTCTCCATCGTTTCATCCCAAACAATGTCGAGCTAACTCTTGGATTTACAAGACTGCTTAAGAAAGGTTCTGAGTTCATATGGGATACCACTGCTGACAAATATTTCAAAGCTTTGAAACTGTCTTTAACACGTACCCCATTACTCTTCCCACCAGATTACAGTCGGGATTATTTCCTTTACCTCACAACCTCGGACTATACCATCGCTATGGTTCTCATCTAGGAGGATGATTCTCATCATGAGAATGTCATTTATTACTTGATTTGGAGTCTCACGACTACCAAAACCAAGTATTTACATGTTGAAAAACTGGCCTTGGCAGCCATCCAAGATGTTCAATGTTTTCGACACTATATCCTTTTACACAAGACTATGGTGATTTCTAACTGCAACCCTATGCAACACATTCTTACACGTTAATTTCTAGGGGGAAAATACTCCAAATGGATCGTAATACTCAAGGAGTTTGACTTAGAATTCAAACGTGCTAAGTCCAAGAAATCCTTGGTGTTTGCCGAGTTGATATGCGACCTTCCCTGCTCTGAGACGAAAAATGTAGTGGAAGATTCATTACCTGATGAATCCCTTTTTCTGATCAGTTTCGATGACCTTTCGTACAGAGATAAGATCATATATTTCTATACCTAGACTTTCTGGCCCAATTTGTCTAGCATTGACCGCCGTCGAATACGCTACCAAGCCCATCAGTATATTATCCTCGGTGATACTCTTTATCGTCATGGGATTGACTTTGTTTTTCGATGCTGCCTCACGTTTGACAAAGCCGAGAAATCCCTGAATGAATGCCATTCTGGAGCCTGTGGTGGTCACATGTCTGGGTATGCTACTGACCAGAAGATCTTACGAGTGGGGTATTTTTTTCCTTCTTTATTCAACGATTATATAATTTCTGTCCAAAAATGCCATGCTTGCCAAACCTTCAACAATAAAATACGATCACACCCTGCTCCTCTACACCCTGTGGTCTCTGTTGGTCCTTTTGCGAAATGGGGTATCGATTTCATGACATGTCACTCTCACTCGACCGGGGGGCATGGATGCATTATTGTAGCCGTAGATTATTTTACGAAATGGACCGGGACGATGCCAACATTAGACAATACTAGAAAGACTGCAACATTATTCATATTCAATCACATCATTGCTTAGTTTGGTGTTCCTCAGGCTATCGTTATTGATCACAGTATCCACTTTAGAAACTTCATGATGTATGAACTCACTGAAAAGTTGGGTCTTCACCATGAAAACGCAACATCCTATTACCCACAAGCCAATGACCAAGTTGAAGCAATAAACAAAGTCTTCATTACCATGCTTCGACGAATGATAGGGATTCAAAAAATAAGTTGGCACACGATGTTGTTTTCAACATTATGGGCCTACCAAACATCCATTAAGTCTGCTACCGGGTTTACACCATTCCAGTTAGTCTATGGTCTAGAAGCCATATTATTGATTGAATGTGAGATACCTTCCCTAAAACTAGCCGTCAAACTTCTCCAAAACACTTCCGTCGAAGAAGAACATATGTTGTATCTCATGCAATTAGACGAAACCCATCTCGATGCCACCCTAGTTATAGAATCCCAGAAGAAATGCGTCAAAGCCCAATACGGAAAGCATGTCAAGTCACGCGTTTTCTTCGAAGGTGATCTAGTTCTCCTTTATGAACAAGATCGGGATATGCTAGAATTCAAAAAATTTGAAGCTATGTGGCGAGGTCCTTATATCGTCAGATGAGTTTTGGAGAAAGGATCTTACGAGTTGGTGGACTACGATGGTATCCCTTTGAGTGAACCTAGAAATGGGTTGTACTTAAAGAAGTACTATGCTTAAGATCACATGTGCATGAGTGTTTGTATTTTATTGTATCATACTTTTTGTGTGTTACTTTAGTATGCTTTTTCATTATTTAGTCTCTGCCCTTGATCGCTTATCTTACGTTGTGCTTGGCTTCCAGATGTCGTAGTATTCACTACCCCACATTGGCTTCATTGATGGCGCTAGTCATAGTACTCAGAACCTTGCTTCTGCTGCATGGGCAATTTATGCACCTACAAACGAACTTATCAGTCTACGAGGTTCGTGACTTGGTTGTGCAACCAATAATATTGCAGAATATAGCACCGTCATCGAATTGTTGATTGATTCTATTTCAATCGATATCTGCCACCTAGTTATATGACTCAATTCACAGCTAGTAGTACTACAGTTAAGTAATGTCTATGATATTCAAAGTCCTACTTTATTACAGGTATATTTACGAATTCGCCTCTTGGAATGTTATTTTGATTATATCGAATATCAACACATTCCTAGATGTCTAAATACATTGACTGACTCCTTAGCTAACTATGTGTTAGACAAACATTTGGGACATTTATAAACCAATCACACATCACATGTATAACACAACATGAAATAAGCCGGTAGAAGCCGTATATATGTATATAACGATCAAAAGTTTTTACAAAAAGTTTTTGTCCAAGGATCAAAATCTCAAAATACGAAGCCCATAGCTTCTACAAAATAGCGTCACCGGTGACGCTCACGATAACACACAACTTCTCGAGCTACCTTATGAAGCAGTCAACTGAGAGACTCAGACATGCCCACAGTATGGTGTTGATAACGTCTTGGAATCTCCCCAATAGCAATGTTTGGGACATCCGCAGTCAACCTCTCTAAGTTCTATTCCACTGCCTCATAGTCTTGGGCATCCCATATCGCCACTAGAGCTGCTTCTCCTCACCTTTGAATGGGAGACATTCTTGGAGGTCGATACGGACCCACATCTGTGTCATCAAAAAGAAATTTTTTGATTAGTCCTTGGATAAACATAAAAACATTTCATATAACAAAATTTTCAAAAACATTTAAAAAGAACAAAATGTGTACTTCTCACCCAAGTCACCCCACCGAGCATCCTCAGGCAAGACCAAATCTGGATCTCCTTGGAAATCCAAACTGGCATATGCGTAGTCATTGATCATCAGCATCTGGGGCCTCAACCAGTCAAAAAATGAATCATTATACTTTATCATAGGCCCTGGTATATGTCGATCCATGAGGTTACACCACCTCAGTATCCTCGAATCCTGTGGGGCTGGTAAACCCCAATCTACCTGCAGTCGCAGTAGTGGGACCCTCTCGAGGAAGAATGACACCAAAAGTGACCGACACCCAAATTGCTTCAAATCACCCCTTCTGCATTTTGTCAGTTGCCTCTTCATATTGCAGAGAACCGCGTCCGACTAGTTGAAAACCTGAGGCTCTGTGCACTCTATGGAGTATTGGAAATAGATTTGGAGAGCCATGTGCGGAACCGTGCTCCCAGCCATGCATGCAATAGTGAACAAGATAGTCCGTAGGTTCAAATCTTGGAACCCCCAAATGGAAACCATACCCTTTCTTCTCTCTGCCTCGGGAACACAATATTGGTGAACATACTCGCTCATAGGAAGTCTGTCGCCTCTACCTCCAGCCAAAGTAGCATGGTATCCACATCGTGACAACCCCATCAGAAAATAGATATCCTCGATATCTAGTGTCATCATGTGAAATCCCACGTGAAATAACTGTTGATCCACGTCCCACATGTGGACCAGGTACTCTAACAACCTGAGTTGGTCTCTCATGCCCGAGATCCTAAAAAATTTCAAGAGCCCACATTCCCGGAGGGAAGCGACTGTACCCAAGTCATTCCCAACAATGGCATCCTCCTCCTCATGTTTTCTTTCCCTCCATTCCAACATCGTGATGGTCAACACCTGCAATAGAGCCATGAGAAGGAAGTCAACAACTTGTTTTGAAATCTTGCATAATTTTTATTGAGCAAAACCACACTTTAAAATCCATTTTTCAGCCCTCGTAGGTGAACCTTTTGCACAGTGTGATATTTTCGCAGGTGCCCTGAAGCCCACCTACGAGAATTCTTGAACGCATGTTCTGACCTTAAAATGGACTCAAAACTCTAAAAATTGCAAATAATAACCAAAAGTAAACCATGGAAAAGTTGGAGGATCAAGAGCTTACCTCATTGGCTAAAACCGTTCATCGAATGATCACTTGTGCCTCCTGCAATCGAGCAAAGAAATTTAGGGTAAAATGAGGTATGTTCGATAAGTTTTTGGCAAAGTAACAATGAAATGGTAAAAAGTCCTTTTCACCCATATTTATTCACTTTTTACTATATCTTATTGGTTTTTTATATTATTTTTTATTGCTTTTCTTATAAAACCTAATGCCCTAATAGCCTTGTGAGTATGGTTTTTCACAGATATAGCAACTTCAAAGTCCAAATGAGGGGGTATGGTTGTTTTTTCTTTTTGTTGCATGTACAACTACTCTTTTAGGGTTTTTGTAGGAAAAACCTCGAGCTCAGTCTTCGTTCATTCTCGTGCTCGAAAATATATGAGAACGTAACTAAGTATGTTTTTTCTCATCTTTTCGTACTCGTCATGGTAACATGAAAACGACGAACGTAAGAGAGTATCCTTTAAGCTCTTTTCACACTCCATAAAAATGAAAAGATTGCCGAGGGATCTTGTTCTTTTCACACTCATTAAAGTATTTGAAGAAAATGTTTAATGAGCGATAGTTTATCACTTTTTCGGTCTCGTTGAACTTATTTACGAAAAAGGAACTGGGAGAGTCCTCTTTAACTTTTTTTAAGACTCTCAAAACATGAAAAACTCCCGAGTTTTCTATCCTTGGACTCGTTAAACAAACATCGAAAGACCTGTAATGGTACCGATCCACTCCTTCCTAGGGTTCATTAAATATACTCTGAGGACTCGTCCGAAGGATGAGATTACATCGAAAAGCATATGTTATCCTCCTCAAGCTTGTGTAAAAATAAAGAGGTACTCGCCAGAGATGTGGGGGAAATTTTGGGAAAGGGATATGTTTTCGTATTTGTGTTAATGGCAGTAAGCATCTCTCTTGAACATGACACCCTTATTCGTCATTTAAATCTGGGTTGGAAAATCCATTTGTCTCTCATTCGGCTTGCTACAAGGTCATATCTTGGGTCGTCTTTGAGTCAGTGCTGCCAAGTCCTTGGTCGTGTCGTTCATATGTTCAAGAGAAGTTCAAACAAGCCCTCTATTGAGTCGGCCATTTTCGGTTGTCCATTCTTACTATGTCGGCCTTCCTTGTGTCCGATTCATCCCATGTTCATACTTTGAGTCACCTTCAAAATCTATTACTTATTTCATGTCATTAATGGGGGATACATCAAGGCCCTCCTGTGATGAGTCTTTTTCCATCGAATCCAACTCATTATCTGGGAATGAGACATAGAAATCATTTAATACCTTGGAACCTGCATTCCTTAATGGCAGGTCTCTTCGCTTTCGACAGGGGTTTTGCATCATTGATCCTTGATCGAGAGATTCCACCGAGTGTTCGAATTCAGCTCATTCTTTTGCATTCATTCAGATTATACTGAGGTACCTTGGGAGTCACTGACATCAATGGTGATTTCCCTCGCACTTGTTAAGGATTTTCATCAATGACTGGTAATCAAGTGGTTTCTACCATGTTCGACTTCAACACATGTAATCACATGGCTAGATTCGTACTTTCAGGTGATGAGATTGAAGACCCTGGGTCTCATCTTTTTGACCCAGGCTGCGATGGAGTATGTATGGTTTGTATCGACACATAGATACACTTTGTATGTTGTGTGGCTATGTCTTAATTCAAGTCCTCTCACATAGATCCATAGTGTATTCTTGGTGGCTATGTAGCATTTAGACGACATGGATCCACAGTGTATGATTGGTGGCCATGACCTACGTTTATGATTCCATTCATTCATCTGAGCATGGGAATGCCTACCTCAAAACTGGTATTATATCCTACAGATGCTTGGTTGTTTACAGGTTTCCGATTAGGTGCGCTCCTTGTTCCTAACACACACACGTATTTTACAAAGTATTTCGGCTGTCACAGGTTCCAGCCTCATACTTTGGGGGGCATTATATTACACATTATTTTGGTCACTCTGGTGATGTCCCTACAGTGATGTATTCAGGATCCCACAAGGACTTTTTGCCTGAGAAAAGTGACTGTTGTCTTCTTCCAAAAAACACATTTTCAAGATGAGTTCGTAGGCTGCCTATGTTATAGGGTGTGAAAATCCTTGATTCTCGTAGGCAACCCATACTTTGGGTGCGAACTGTTCGCGGTCTGCTCTATAGGTAGGGTGCGAACCTGTTTTTAAGATTGGAAAAGAGAAGAGGTCATGAAGGTTCCAGAAGGGAATCTTCTAGAAAATGAGTTGGCATTCGCATGGTTGGCACTCTACTGACTTCTTAGATTTGGTGGGATCATCCTCATCCATTTAACCATCTCTCCTTCTCCTATATATTGAAAGGTTTCTCATGGAAAAGGTTAAGTAAGATTGAACGAGGAATTGGTGATAGAATTGTGTGAAGAACTCTGTTTGGATAGAAGCTTGAAGACTCTATTTGGTTTATCAAGTTGTATTGGATCTTCTCCATGCAAATATAGAGAAAGTGTGTGTGTTGGAACCAAGGGTCACTGAAAGGAATTTTGTGACATCAAGGCGATCTATTTGTATCTTCTACTTTGAATTAATATAATACAACGACATGTCCCTTTCCCATAAAATCACTCTTATTTTATTGCATAACTCCTTGATCATATGCATAGGTTGACATTGAATATACTTTGCTATCTTCACCTTGGTTGGTTTGTGTTGTCTTGGACTTGATTTCACACGAGCATTGGAGCGAAGTAGGAACAACATAGACTTAAGGAGGCGATATAAAGGTATTCCACTCTTTCCTCCTGGGTAGTAGATTCAATGACTACAACATAGAGAAAGAGTCGTGTCGTGTCTTGTTTTGTTCTAGATACAGGTGGATCTAGGAAGATCTGTTAGTGTCTACACATACCGATTTATCTAGTAACAACATCCCAAGATTTTGGCTACCGAGTCATCTCCTAGGAATACATCACCACCATCATATTTTTCATATTTAGAGAACCACTCCCTATGAGGAGTCATATGGTATGATGCACCTGATTCGATCAATCATACATGACGGTTTGCATGTGTACTTTTAGATGCTAGGTAAACATCACCTCTTTCTTCAGTGGAGGTTTTCGCCTTTGTGGAAGAGGTACTATCAGGTCCTTTTGGTTTATCAACCTTCTTAGACTTGCAATCTTTCTTATAATGCCCTGTTTTACCACACTTCCAATATTTCCTCAAAGATTTTTCTGGAGACTTAGATCTACCTGTAGATTTAGGTCTCCCCACTCAATACTTACCAATATTCCTGTCTTGGGTATGACCTCTTACAAACAAAGCATCTGTGCTATGACCATCCATGCTTTTTCGCCTCATCTCTTCAGATAACAAGGATGAAACTACATCCTCATAATTCAATGTAGATTGAGTGGTACTACCAATTGCTACAACCCTATTATTCCAAGAGTCTGGAAAAGAACATAACAAAGTAATACACTTATCGTCTTCTACAATCGTAATATTAATAGAGACAAGTTGACTTACCAGAGTATTAAAGGCATTTAGATGTTCTGTCACAGAATCTCCATCTTTCATCATAATATGATACAACTTCTTTCAAAGGCACAACTTGTTTACCAGGGAATTTCATTGATACAAATTCCCCAACTTATCCCATAGTTCCTTGGCTGTAGATTCTTCCAAGACATTCAACAACACCAAATCTGCCAGGCAGAGTCGAATAGTACTCCTTGCTCTTCTGTCCAACTTCTCCCAATCTTCCTTCGACATACCAATAGGTGGTGTAATAGTAGTTTGTGTACTAGTAGGTTGTGTACCAGTAGCCTGTGTGCCATTAGACAGTGTACCAGTAGGTTGTGTACCAGGATCCACAACGATCCATTGTTCTCTGTCTACAAGAAGGTCCTCCATCTTAAGCTTCCATAGCTCAAAGTTTTTACCATTGAACTTCTCTATCTCAATTCTAGATGAGCTCGCCATTCCTCTTTCTATACCCTAATCTCCACTGCGAAATATCCCACTAAACCTAGGTTTATCACAGACCCAAGATAAACTTGATCTATCAAGACCGAGCCAAACCCTCAACAAAAAAGGCGTCTCTCTGAAGCCAAAAACAAGCTATGATACCACATGTAAGTTTTAAACCTGCGAAGTAAAGCAACGCATATATATTCTTAAGCAAAACATAAATTAATCAATGGCTCATTCACATAATACATAGAGATTTATACCGGAAACCCTTAACCGAGAAAACCTTTCTTATATTCATAATATCGAATTTCACCATTCATGACCATACAATATATATATACAATGTTTTTAGGTATTCTATAGATACCAAAACCCTAATCCCTTAATCCGAGATTAATTTACAAAACTGCTAAAAGTAGCAAAATCTGCTAAAAATAGAGAAGATCGCCCAAAAAAAATTTCGAGGCACTGCTCCGGGCTACCACCCAGTTCTGAACGTTGCGCATAACCAGGGGGGGACCATACCTAGCCCCCCTAGGACCCCCCTAGGAAGCACCCCATGCACACGACACAAAGAACACTACTAGAGGGATCGTCAGACGTAGTTGTGAAACCTGACGCGCCCACACACACATATGTAAAGAATATAACATATACCCAACAAGAGTGCCTATGTATATAAGATTGGGTTAGATTTCCTATGTGGATTAAGGCCAAAGGGGACTATATTTGTAATGTTAATAATATTGGAATGGTTTTGTGCACTGAGAACAATTCCAAAATAAGGGGAGGGGGATGTAACACCCCAGTTTTAAACCTTATGAACTATAATGTATTATGTAATTGTGACTTAGGATGGTGAGCCGGTAAAGTTGAAAAGGGGTCAAAGTGCATAGGAAATGTAATACTTCATATAAATTAATAAAATAAACCGTTGGCTGCAAGAAGAACAAGGAAAAAAGAGATAGGGGGCTATGATTACACGAGAGAGGGGTCTTAAGGGGCTAAGTCTTTTTATTATATTTTATTTACCCATAATTAACTTTATAGAAAAAAGTGGTTACATGAGATTCTTCGGAGGAAGGCCATGTTGTTCTTGTTTTCATGTAATTATATAAACATCCCTTGTAGGATGTTTTGGTTCTTCTTCTTCTTCAATCACCCACTCGTTGTTCTGGGTTCACTTGTTCTTATTCATTCAATGTTACACCCTCCTCACTCTTTTTTAATTTGTGTGTTCTTTGGGGGAGCATGGAAACAAATGGTTATAGGAGGAGAGCCATTGCTAGATGGATGTAATAAATTATTGATCATTTGAGGAGGGAATGGATGCATGTGTGCATGAGATTGATGGAAGTTCAGAAATAACTGTCCATAGCTAAGAATCCTTGGAGTTTTTAGTAAGGTGATTTTTTGAACAGTAGCACTAGAGACATGGAGAGAAATGGAACAACCCGAAGGATTGCATGGAAGATAAATTTGTTCGTTTCTTTGGGTTGTGCAGGATGAGAGGGAAAGAGAGTTGGAAATTCAGATTTGCTGTGTGGTTGGGAAACCTGAGAGCTAGTTAGAAAACTTGTAATACCCCGGGTTCGAGCCCCTGTGAAATGTAATGATGTTTATAGACTAGTGAGTCAATTAATTATAAGTTGGTAGGCTTGTGTGTTTAGTAGGTTGGAGAGCCTAGATGCTAAGGCTAGTGGGCCTGATTTTGTATATGTAATTATGCAGATTATTAATAAAATACATCACTGCATGTAGAACGACCACAAAGAAAGATTTATGGGGGACTAAATTCCATTTGGTAGGGAAAGGGATGGGGATATTTCCCTCTCGGAGAGGCTTATTATCTGAAATTATCTCTTTTTCAAGGCATTGAGTACTTTTTCTGAGGTTTTTCTATGCTATATTGATATTTGGTTCTTAACATCAGGGGTGGGTGTAGAAGTGACATCCATAGTTATTGGAAGCATGATAATGGTGTACAATCAACATTGGGCAGAGTGTGCAGTCATACATCTCGGGAAAATAGAGGAAATTTGTATGGGGGAGAATATGAAGTTTTTACACATTCTGTTTTTCATGAACAACAAGGAGAGAGCAAGGAAAAAGAGCATTGGAGCTGAACTATAAAGGCTAGGCAAATTCTAGAGCATGTTGGAATGTTATTGGAGCATTTTGGAGCTAGAAATTGAAGATCCAGGTTGTCAGACCTGAAGAGTGAACTTCTGGACAAGTCGCATTGTAACAAGAAGTGTTGTTATTTTTACTGGTAGTTTTCCTAGCAACTAGTTCCCTTGAGTTACAGTTGAGAAATTCCTAGTTACCTATGCCAAAGATACCATGATAAACGAATGAGACACCTCATGGACTAAGAGAAATGAAGGGGCACATTCCCTAGGTTGGGAAGGTCAAGAGGAAGAGAGCTGGAGGAAATTCAGGCTAGTTGTAGGAGAATATGAGTGGGTTGTGGATTTAGAGCTATGAGTGGAGTGTTAGAGGCACCCTTCTATTGCAGATTATTAGCCCCAGCTTGGGAGTGAATTTATGTTGAAATTTGGAGCAACAAGTGTATGGTTGGGTAAAACATCCTTCCCAAGTAGTTGGTTATACAAACGATTTAAAAAGATAAGTATCTATCTATTTTTCTGAATTATCTTATAAGTTGTATGATTATGTTTTACCATGTACATGAGAATAGTTTTTATGTATTATTATAGATACTTTATGGATACATTATGCTATTTTAGAATGCTATCGACACATTTAATTATGGATACCATATTTTAGTTAAAGATATGTTAATTCGTAGCTATTAAGCTATAAGAATTCATTAGCGAAATAAAACTTTATGTCTAGACATCACATCTATGTCTAGAAATCACATCTATGTCTAGATATTTGGTTCTTAACATCAGGGGTGAGTGTAGAAGTGACATCCATAGTTATTGGAAGCATGAGAATGGTGTACAATCAACATTGGGCAGAGTGTGCAGTCATACATCTCGGGAAAATAGAGGAAATTTCTATGGGGGAGAATAGGAAGTTTTTACACATTCTGTTTTTCATGAACAACAAGGAGAGAGCAAGGAAAAAGAGCATTGGAGCTGAACTATGAAGGCTAGGCAAATTCTAGAGCATGTTGGAATGTTATTGGAGCATTTTGGAGCTAGAAATTAAAGATCTAGGTTGTCAGGCCTGAAGAGTGAACTCCTGGACGAGTTGCATTGTAACAAGAAGTGTTTTTGTTATTTTTATTGGTAGTTTTCCTAGCAACTAGTTCCCTTGAGTTACAGTTGAGAAATTCCTAGTTACCTATGCTAGAGATACCATGATAAACGAATGAGACACCTCATGGACCGAGAGAAATGAAGGGGCACGTTCCCTAGGTTGGGAAGGTCAAGAGGAAGAGAGCTGGAGGAAATTCGGGCTAGTTATAGGAGAATATGAGTGGGTTGTGGATTTAGAGCTATGAGTGGAGTGTTAGAGGCACCCTTCTATTGCAGATTATTAGCCCCAGTTCGGGGGTGAATTTATGTTGAGATTTGGAGCAACAGGTCTATGGTTGAGTAAAACATCCTTCCCAAGTAGTTGGTTACACAAACGATTTAAAAAAATAAGTATTTATCTATTTTTCCGAATTATCTTATAAGTTGTATGATTGTGTTTTACCGTGTACATGAGAATGGTTTTTATGTATTATTATAGATACTTTTACGGATACATTATGCTATTTTAGAATGCTATCGACACATTTAATTATGGATACCATATTTTAGTTAAAGATATGTTAATTCGTAGCTATTAAGCTATAATAATTCATTAGCGAAATAAAACTTTAAACTTTTTTATGAATTAATTAACAAAATAAAACTTTGAAGTTTTTTATTTTTTTTGGCAAGTAATGTTCCCTAAGTTGGGGACCATTACACTATTGAATATAATGAGGCTCGATAGTTTAACAAATTTGTTTAATAAATAATTCAAATTGGTTGTTAGGATGTTTCTTTTTGTTTTTAATTGAATTGTACATTGTGATGATTGCTTGTTTATTATTATAATTAAATTTGTTTATAGCAATTGTGGATAAATTTCATCGCATGTACATGAGATCGCAATGGGTTATGGCCTTTATGAATCGCTCTTTAAGCACATATAACACTAATAAAGAAATTAAAAAGGAGATGAGAAAAAAGAGTGATTTCCACCAACCAATATCCACATCACATCTATGTCTAGACAAAGGGGTGATGTAAGGAATGCAACAACAAACAAATTAGAGAGTTCGTTTATTTTATTTATTATTAAAATAACATCAAATATAGCGGTCAAGGACTAAGTTATCTTCATTACTATTTTTACTACTTTGTTTTACAATTTTTACTACTATGTTAAGATATGCTCAAACGTTTTCAATTTTTAAATACTAAAAGATTATAATAAAAGATAAATTAGTATAATTTGTTTTAACTAAATTTATTGAAAAATTTTAAATATTTTGTGAAAAAACAAATTAGTATAATTTGTTTTAACTAAATTTATTGAAAAAATGTAAATATTTTGTGTGCATAAGAATAAACAACCTACCTATTCACCTTTTAATAATATCAAGTTTTGGTCCACATTAATATGGAAGTACTTGTCCACGACGCTCTTTATTTGCCCTAGAGAATTGATCCTTCCTTTATATAAACATTTCTTACATTTACAAGGTAAGAAAAGGTGTTTTGAAAGAAAAATTTCCAAATAAAACTTTATTTTAGAGTTTCCAAATAATTTTTTTTATCATGGTAACTTTTTCTTACATAGTACCAATAATAAACTATTGGAAGGAAGAAAAATATATATGTAATATTATTGGAGAGATAAAGTAAAAGGAAGAAATCAAAGTGAAGTGATATAAAAGGTGAGGTATTTCATAAGGAGTGAAATGGAAAATAAGGTTTAATTCACTTTTGGGTATGTTTTGGAACCAATTGATATTGTCATATGTATGTTCAGGAGTATCCAAAATGAGAAAGTAAGCATTCTCATTGACCTCACTAGTCGTTGGAATTATATTCAAATTAAATTGGAAAATAAATTACAACTTGAGAAAGAGGAAGTTAAAAGAGCTCTTACACAAGAGTATGATGATGAGATTAATGGTTTAGCATTAAATATCGATGAGTACTCCCCCAAATGTAATTTTTTTGTGTTACAAACCAAGGAAGTGGATGCGGTCGTAAGGAACTTTTGGTTTAAATCTATTAGTACTTTTACCATGAATGTTGACAAAACAACACATAGAATTTGAGCACCTTACCAATAAAATAATGTTGTGAGACATTAATTCAAAGCACCTTGCTCTATCATCGAATTCAGATCAAAATGAATAG
>JASDQU010503861.1:51563-71258 GCA_032191745.1 Picea mariana
ATACAGGGAAGCCCAACTGGCCTATATAATCAGTGATGAGGCCAACCCTACCAACCATCCCATTTTTGCCTTAGACACTGATTTAGGTTCCAGTGTGCTACAACTCACCTATGCTCCCGAACCCCCTCTTGAGCTCAGAAAGCAGTCCACCACTTCCCGTAATTTTCCTCTCTCCATCACTCCCGTCTGGAAAATGTTCTTTGATGGAGCCTCTTCTAGGGAAGGTGCTGGTGCTGGGGTATTTTTTGTATCACCTGCTCAGGAAACCATATCTCTGTCATACAAACTAGAATTTGAAGCTACCAACAATGTGAGTATGAAGCTCTTGTTCTGGGATTAAGAGCTGCGAGGGAAATGGGAATTCAGGAGGTAGCAGTGTTCGGTGATGCAGAGTTGGTGGTCCAACAAATCAGAAACGCTTATCAGGCTAAGCATCCTCGACTTAGAAGCTACAGAAATGAGGTGTGGGACCTAGTTGATAGTTTCTTCTTGGCATTCAACATTTCTTTCGTCCCAAGAGAGAAGAACACAGTGGCAGATTCCTTGGCTACATCAGCAGGCAATTTCAAAGTACCCTTGCCGCCTAAATTCAAATATGATGTGGAAGTAAAATACAGGCCCTCCATACCTGACAATGTCAAACATTGGAAGGTATTCGAGGATGATCTCGAGATCAAGAAATTATTGGAGACTGTCGAAGAATTTTCAGAGATGCATATCGACCAAGATTATGTCTCTGAGAAAGGGCTCGATGGGGGTAAGTTGCTGAGTAAAATAGCAACGCATGACATTCTGCAGCTCCCCAACAACCACATTCCAAGGGGACTGGTTCCTTTGGAAAGGATTTTTGATAAAAATGATGTTTCATTAAAGGGGTAAATCTCAGAGGATGACGCTGGTACTGTTCAGTGCAACATTGGCACCGAGAGTGAGCCCAAGTTTGTCAAACTATCAAGAAGTCTGACAAAGGAGCATAGGTCCGAATACATTGGACTCTTGAGGGAATTTGCTGATATTTTCGCCTGGACCTACGAAGACCTCAAAACCTATGACACCTCTGTCATCGAGCATAAAATCTCGTTGAAAGGAGAGGCAAAGCCATTCAGGCATAAGCTGAGACAGATCAATCCTATGCTGCTGCCTATCATGGAGAGGGAAGTGAAGAAGATGCTTCAAGCTCAGATCATTGTACCACTGAGATATTCAGAGTGGGTAGCCAACTTGGTACCAGTAAGGAAAAAGAATGGAGAAATCAGACTCTGTGTAGACTTCAGAAATCTGAACAGGAGCTCACGAAAGGATAACTACCCCTTACCAAAGATGGAACATATATTGCAGAGGGTAATAGGAGCATCCAGGATGTCCATGATCGATGGTTTCTCTGGCTACAATCAAGTCTCTGTTCTGCTTGAGGACAGGGAAAAGACAACATTCACCACTCCATGGGGCACATTCATGTATGCCAAGATGCCGTTTGGATTAATGAATGCAGGGGCAATGTTCCAGCGTGCCATGGACATAGCTTTCGTCGGGGAAAAGGATAAATTTGTGGTCATCTATCTGGATGACATCACGGCGTTTTCAAAATCTGATAAAGAACACTGTTGTCATCTTAGGAAGGTTTTCCTAAAATGCAGGAGTTTTGGCATTTCATTAAACCCCTAGAAATCTTTGTTCACCATGCAGGAGGGAAAATTACTAGGCCACATAGTATCAGTGGAAGGAGTCAGGATTGACCCTAGCAGAGTTGAGGAAATACAATCTTTATCAGTCCCGAGGTCCAAGAAGGAGGTCCAATCTTTCCTTGGTAAGATAAATTTTCTGAGAAGGTTCATGCCTAACTTTGCTGAGGAGGTAAAACTTATAACAACCATGTTGAGGAAAGGAAATGAAGTGAGGTGGACTTCTGAATCATGACATTCCTTTGAGAAAATAAAGAAGGCCCTAACTGAAGCCCCTGTGCTTATTAGTCCCGATTACTCAAAGGATTTCCTTATTTTCTCCATTGCCTTGCCTGACATGGTGGCTACTGTTTTATTACAGACAAACAAGGGCGGACTTGAGCAGCCTATCACCTATTTCAGCCGAGCATTGAGGAATGTCGAAGTCGAGTATGACGCTATGGAGAAGTAGGCCTATGCCCCGGTAAAGGCTCTCAAGGCATTTAGAGTCTATGTCCTACAGTCAAAAATCATCGCTTATGTCCCCTCAACTGTTGTTAAAGACATTCTTATCTAGCCTGACACAGATGGGAGAAGCAGTAAGTGGATAGCCATGATTCTGGAATTTGACCTGGAAATAAAGCCTACCAAATTGATCAAAGGTCAGGGCTTAGCCAAGTTGTTGGTTGAAACCAATTTCCAACCTTTGGGGATAAGTTTCATCGGTGAATCCTCAGGAATTCAGTAGGGTCAGCTGTCTGAAAGAGACCCTCAAAGGGAGCCCACATTGGCTTGATGTCCTTGGTATAAGGATGTCATATACTTTATGCAAGAGTTGTAGCCTCCAGATGGCCTGCAAAGAAATAAAGCAAGAGATCTGAAGCTCAAGGCAGTCAGATACTGCCTTATCGATCAAATTTTATACTGGAAAGACCCCCTGGGGGTGCTTTTAAAATGCATGAATTCACAAGAGGTCGTTATGATCATGGCTGAATTTCACAGCAGCCTATGTGGAGGGCACCATTTCTGGAAGGCCATAGCCCACAAAATCCTCAGGGCTAGATACTACTGACCCACCGTCTTTGTTGACGTCTGCAGAAGGGTCAGGGCCTGCATCAAATGTCAAAGATTTGCAGGAAAGCAATAGCTCAAGTCCTTGCCTTTAAATCCTATGGTTGTTTCGGGGCCTTTCCAGCAGTGGGGCCTGGATTTCATTGGAGAAATCCACCCCGCTTCCAGTGGGCAGCACAGATGGATCCTGACTGCTATAGATTTCTTCACCAAGTGGATTGAAGCTATCCCTACCAGGAGTGCTTCCCACAAGGTAATCATTGGGTTCTTGGAGGACCTCATCACAAGGTTTGGCTTCCCAAGTAAGATTGTCACTGATAACACAGCCTCTTTCGGGTCTGAGCCATTAGCCAAGTTCTGTGAGCAGTTCGGGATCAAACTGATTCACTCCACCCCATATTATCCACAGGGCAACGGTTTAGCAGAATCCTCCAACAAAATCCTGATAAGGATCATCAAAAGATTGTTGGAAGACAACAAGAAGGCCTGGCATTCAAGATTAAAGTTTTCTCTATGGGCTGATCGAGTGGCCATGAAGAGATCTATCAGTGTCTCTCCTTTCCAATTAGTCTATGGAGCGGAGGTTGTTTTCCGTTCTCATTTAGCCATTCCTGTAGCAAAATTCCTCCAGGATCATCAAGAGGAGCTTGATGACATGATTAGAAGGATTCATCAGCTAGTGGAGGTCCAGCAGGCCAGGGAGAAGGCAATGGACATAATTCAGGACCATCAGCAAAGGATCAAGCAGGTTTTCGATAAGAAGGCCAAGAAGGAGCAGTTCCAGAAAGGAGACCTGGTGCTGAAATGGGATGCTCCTAAGCAAGATAAGGGAAAACATGGCAAATTTGAAGCCCTGTGGGTCGGGCCTTTCAAAATATCTGAGGTTTTCTCAAATAACACATACATATTGCAAGATTTGGAAGGTGAAGAGGTTTTCAGCAGCCCAGTAAATGGGCATTTTCTTAAAAAATGTTTTGTCTGAGCCTTCAGCGACTCCAATGTTTTTTAAATATTGTCCTTTCTATTCTTTGTTTTTACTTTTATTGTCTCAGCTTAGTAAACAACTCCATAGCCCAACAACAAGGCACTGGAACTGCAAAATGAGTCCTTAGAGCATCACAGGGATGATTCTATCCCTCATGGAGACTAATGTAAGTAACATTTCTTGTCCGGGGCACAAAAGTATTCAAGTCTGCAAGTCGCAGGAGAAGCGCCCGAGCGCAGCACAGGAAAATCTCATTTCAAGCTTCCAAGCAAGTAAGTGAGCGAAATTATATTGACGACAGTCCAGATTCATCCATAGGAGAAGATCAGTGGCCGGTGGAAAATCGCGAATAGTAGAGTTGAGCCAAAATTAGCACAAACAGATCGCGCCCATATTGTATACAGGGAGGAGTAGCAGCCATCCATCCAAACGACGTGTGGCGCGAGATCCAGTCGCATCGGCTTTTCAGCAATCATGTGTTCAAAGGGTGAAGGTTTTATGTCATTGAACATTTCGAAACGTCGAACCCCGAAAGTGCCGAAAGCGCTAAAAGTCAGGCCTGCAATATCACAGAGCATTCTCAGCCATCCATCCAAAGGGGACACCTGGCGGCCAATTGAGCCATCTCGGAATTTCGTCCATCGCGACCCCAAGCCGCAAGGAGCAGCTCCGCCATTTTCCTGATGCGCGAAGTGCCGGAAGCGTACATGACTCGAGCCCACAATATCACCGAGTGAGTTTCAGGACCATTAGATCTCAGAGGGACGCGTGGCACTAGATTGAGCCGTCTCAGCATTTCACTCATCGCGATTTCAAAAAGCAGGGATTAGCTCCTTCCCATTCACGAATGCCGAAAGTGCCTTGGGGATAAGCACATGGTCACAACTCGTGGTCACTTGGGGAAAGAAAGGAGTTGTGTAAAGAAGGCCAAAGGCACCGAGTTCAATTACAGAGGGGATCATCGCGATCTCCAGGCGCCATCGGATCCGATCTCAATACTGATTCTCGCTTGGAGTAAATGAAGGCAAGAACGGGTGATTGAAACCTCCTTTCATTCATTAAGTGTGGGAAATGGAGGGTCTGGCAAGAGGTCTGATCGAAGAGGTCCTATGTATCATTTTGTTCGAAGAAAACCATGTCAAAGTCCTCGACTAGACAAAGAAGTCTGCGCACGCTAGCTCAACACTTAATGGCTCAGCTACCCTCCTTGTAGGAGCCATGCGTAGTTAAGGTGACGCTTGAAGAAAGATATCAGTACGAATTTGAATGAAGGGACACCAAGCCTTGGGTGACTGGACATGCCTCTGTGAAGTGAATTTTCCTGAGTATATAGACTCAGTCTTAGTATTTTTGTAAGCTATCGATGGTTGATCAAGGCTCCCATTTTGTAAGTTTTGATGAAGCATTGGTCGCTCTGGTTAATGTATAAGGCATTTGAGACTTCTTACTTTATGGACGTCAACCTCTTTCCCATTTCTTTGTTTACTATGTTAGAACAACTCGGAATTGGAGGATTGAGTCGAGCTGTAGTTGTTATAGGATGATGTAGGTTTTATCACTGTAACAGTTACATTGTTTCTAATCGGTTCCTGTGATTTTCTTAACGCTGAACAACTTGGAATTGGAGGGTGCAGTCAAGTCACTCCTCAGCTCTTTGAATCTCTGAACCAAGAGGATCTTGGCTCTTGAGTTTTTCATCCCCAAGATTTCGAAGGCTTGTCGCCCAAGGCAATCTTTCTCACCCTTCTCACAAGTCTTCTATCTACCACCCTTTAATCCATTTACTGATGGAA
The DNA here is from genome assembly GCA_032191745.1 of Picea mariana. NCBI lineage: Eukaryota > Viridiplantae > Streptophyta > Pinopsida > Pinales > Pinaceae > Picea > Picea mariana. Next base: position 57,074 of record JASDQU010503861.1, read on the forward strand.
GTTGGATCAAGACCTCCCTTGCTGTATACATACCAGGCCTGGTTTCCTGAGTTAAAGCCATATCATCTTGAGTCTTTATCCATTTTATCACCCCATTAAACAAATCGTGACATAAAACTAATGGGCGTTGGGCTCTGCTCCTGCTAGCAATCCAGGAGTGACTTCCGACACTAACAATAAAGATTTAAATATGTCACATATGATATTGACGGAGGGCTGGAAAGAAAAAAGATTGGTGACTTCTCAGGTACGAGTATATGACTTCATCAAGGACTTCGATGAAAATACATGACAATATGTTCAACATGTACACGTGACTCGATAGTAGGATGATCATTTTAGAATATGTAGAAATACATTTCTCGTTAGTACTATATTACCAATGGTTGATTTTGCTGAGAACTACACCCTTCAACTGCAAATTGAGATTCAAATCCAATATTATTGTTGAAATATTGTAACTGTGAAGTATATTCTACTTGTTATTGAGTTATTATCTTATATATCAATCCCCTTTTGCAGATTGATCATGCCGATATTTATGTATGACCAAATCCCGTCTTGTGGATTGGTCAAACCCTGATTAAATGATGTTAATTGAGAAGTCGTCCCCCAGGGAAAATTAAAGTGGCTTTAGCCAGTAGTTGGAGAAGTTGTCCCTGCCTAATAAAGAGACACCACCCTATCTCTCATGAGATAGTATAAATAAGAGAGGCTTGTGCATCATTCTCTCACTCACTCAAGTCACTCATCTAGTCTGCAAGTTTGAAGGAAGATGCAGTTGTCGGAAGAATCAAGAGAGAGGTGCATTGCTCAGTCTTGGGTATTCTCTAATGTTTGGTTTATTATCTTGGCATTGTATTGGAAATATATATTAAAGAATTGTTTTCTTGGTTTTCTCCCCCATGAGGGTTTCCCAGGACAAATGTTGTGTACCTTGTGATTGTGTTTCTTTCAATGAACCTGCTTATGTTATTATTGTATAGTAAATAGAAAGAACTTAATAAAAGATCTAAATTTAACATGGTATCAGATCTTGACTGAATAGAGCACCTTTCACTGGGTAACCAAAAACGTCATTGTTGTCATACAAGAAAATTAGGGCTTTTTCTTGGAAGATAATTTCAGCCTAAAAACTATCTAGGGAAGTGCACCCTTACCTAGCGAACTCATTGGCATCTTGAGCACACCTTTTTAGTGACTAGAGCCTCCAGGAAGTGAAACCCTAGTTTTCACTGGTACCAGAAAACCAGAAAACCAGGAAACCAGAAGTACCAGTCCAAATTTGCGTAGGCCCAGTTTCAAGGGGTAAAATTTGGATTTTGTAAAAAAAATTGCACCAACCTACTCGCCTTAGTCAATGCACCTCCTGGTAAGTTCATATTTAATTTCTAAGCACGTTCATTTTTTTGTCATTTTCCCAGCTCCAAGTCAAGATGTTTGCAATCACCAAGCTTATTGACAAGTTATAAGGTGTGGATAACTTATGTTCCTAGAAGTATAGGATTACACTCATTCTTGAAGAGAATGTCCTTGAAATATTCATCAAGGAAAGTGTACCAGAACCTGCAGATGCTACAACTAAAGAAAAGTACCACAAGGATATGTTTAGGTCCAAAAGAATCATTGCAGACTCCATCAAAGACCACTTAATCCCCCAAGTATCTTCTAAGATTACTCCAAAAGAATTTTTTTATGCTATAACCAGAATGTATGAAGGAAGGAACATTAACCAGAAGATGAACTTGAGAACCCAACTCAATAATACAAATATGCAGAAAGGAGAAATTGGTCATGACTATTTCTCTAGGGTTTCTCAATTCAAGGAATAGCTATAAGCAATTGGATACAACCTATATGAAGATGAATTCATAATGAAACCTCTTAAGTCTCTCACAAGACCTTGATATTCCTTCATCCAAAATATCTATGCAAGAAAGGAGAAACCCCAATTTGACAGTCTTTGGGAAGAATGTGTTCAAGAAGAAGCAAGAGTAGGTAACCGAGAAGAATTTCTTTTAAGGGATGAAGATCAAGCCCTAACTGCTCATGGTAAATCTCACTCCCCAAAGAGATTCACCCATTTCAATAAAGAATCTCAACCTCCAAGGAGATTTCAGAAGTTTCAAAAAGCTCAAAGAAGAGAAAAGGATCTCTCCTCTTATCAATGCTACCATTGGGACAAGATAGGACATATTGCTAAGAATTGTCTGGCTAGAAGAGAAGAATACAAGAAGAGAAATAACAAAAGATACCATGCCCATGAATTTGAAGATGATGAGACACCCACAAAGATGATTAAAGAAAAGATTGAACAATATGTCTTATTCCCTTCCCTCTCAGAATATGTGTCACCTGGAGAGGACAATTGGATCATAGATAGTGGTGCTTCTAAGAACATGACAGGTCAGAGAGACATTCTCTATAACCTTACATAGAACAACTTTCCTCAGAAAGTTACACTTGGATATGATTACTAGTACCCTATCAATGGAGTTGGAGAATCCGCCTACAAACTTGATTCAGGGACCCCGATGAAGATTAAGGATGTACTTTATGTACTATGTTTGACAAAGAAATTACTTTCTATCTCAACTTTAGATAATAAAGGTTTCAGGGTTGCATTCATAGATGGTGAAGTTCTTATGTGGCCTAAAGAAAAAAACATATAAGATGCAATTATTATTGGACCAGAAGAAGGTGGCATATATAAGTTAAAAGGCCACTCAGATGCAGCCTTGAATCACTCCACTCAGAGTCCATGTGAACTTTGGCATGGAAGACTAGCTCACATCAACAACAAAGCTTTACCATATGTGAGCAAGGTAGTTACAGGTCTACCAGAATTCAAGGTTGACCATGAAGGTGTGTGCAAGGGGTGTGCACAAGGAAAGAACATAAAGAATCCTTTCCTGAAGAGTGAAAATAAATAAGAAGGAATCTTGGAGCTCATCCACTCACGTGTATGTGTCCCAATGCCATCAACCTCTCTTAGTGGGTATGTATACTATGTGTCAATGACTATTATCGCAAGACTTTGGTTTACTTCTTAAAATCAAAAGATGAAGTGTTTGGAAAATTCAACAAATTCAAAGCCTTAATAGATAATCTCTCTAAACGAAAAATCAAGACACTCAGGTTAGATAATGGAGGAGAATACACCTCAAAATTATTTGTAAGCTTTTTCATAGATGTCGGGATTAAGAGGGAGCTCACCACTCCCTATAATCCTCAACAAAATCGTGTAGAAGAAAGAAATAATAGAACTATAATGGAAGAAGTGAAGACCATGATCCATGATCAAGATATTCCAATACACTTATGGGATGAAGTAGCAAGAACAACAGTGTATGTCTAAAACAAATTATCCCATAGTGCACTTGGATTGAAAACCCCTGAAGAAATGTTCTCTGGAAAGAATCCAGAAGTAAGCCATCTTAAGATATTTGGTTGTCCAGTGTTTTTACAGATTCTGAAAGAAAGGAGAACCAAGTTGGACCCTTCAGGAAAGAAGGGAATATTTGTTGGATATTGTGAGGTCTCTAAGGCCTTCATAATTTACATACCAGGTTACCATCATATTGAGATCAACAGAAATGTAACCTTTGATAAATATGCAACACTCAAAAAATCAAGGAGATCCTAGCTTGAAGAAGTATATGAAGAAGAACATGTAGTTCCTAGAATTGCAGAACTAGTGAGGGAAGTCAAAACTTCCCCTGATGATGAGATTCAATAATATCATGATACGATAGAATCTCAAGAAACTCCCCAGATGACGATCCCTCACAAAAGAAATCCATCTTGGGAAAGGGAACTTATTCAAGATGGAGAGAAGTATGGTGCCCTAGAAGGAACCATGAGACAAATCAAGAAACCTAACCCATTGTCCAATTATATGTCTTTGATGTGTGATCTCATAGAAAATGAGCCTACTTGCTTTGAAGAATCCATTTAGAAGAAAGAATGGGCAGATGCCATGACAGAAGAATACCAATCCATTATAAAGAATGATTTATGGTAAATAGTTACTAAACCAAAGAAAAAAGATGTGGTATCTTCCAAATGGTTATACAAGATAAAACTGTTGTTGATGGAAGTATTGAAAAAACTAAAGAAAGGTTTGTAGCTCATGGATTTTCTCAAAAGGAAGGAATTGATTATAAGGAGATGTTTGCTCGTATAGACAGATACACTTCTATCAGAACCATCATAGCTCTTACATACAAGATGAAGAGGAAGTTACACTATATGGATGTGAAAACATCCTTCTTGAATGGTGTTATTGAAGAAGAAGTGTATATAAAACAAACTCAAGGGTTTGAATTTGAAGATAGAAAGACTCATGTCTTCAGGCTGAAGAAGGTTCTGTATGGATTGAAGCAAGCTCCTATATCTTGGTATGGAAGAATTGACAATTTTCTGACGAGCTTGGGCTTTACCAAGAGTAAAGATGATTCTAACATTTACTTGAAGGTTATGAATGATGAGCTAGTTTTATTTTTGTTGTATGTGGATGACTTATTCTTAACTGGAGAAGAAAACCTCATCAGTGATTGAAAGAAGAAGCTCGTTGCATAATTTGAGATGAAAGACCTAGGTCTGATGCACTATTTCCTAGCTCTCGAAATTTGGTAAAGCCCAGAGAATATCTTCCTTAAAAAAGGGAAGTATGCAGTTGAAATACTAAAGAAGTTTGATATGTTAGAATATAAATCCATGAACACACCCATGGAAACAAAGTTGAAGCTCCTGGTTGATACTTCATCAGAATTGGTTGATGATACACTATGCGGATAGATCATTGGATTGTTGATGTATCTGACGAATACCAAGATAGATATATGTTTTTCTTTGAACACCTTGATTCGGTATCTGGTAGAGCCCAGACATGTTCACCTTGTTGCTACAAAACATGTGATGAGATACCTCAAGGGTACATTGGACTTTGGTCTCTGCTATAATGGAGATCATGACTTCAGATTGGTTGGTTATACCAATTTCTATTGGGTTGGAAGTGTTTCTGACAGAAAGATCACTTCGGGATGTTGTTTCATTCTGGGGTCAACTATGACTTCGTGGAAGATTATGAAGTAATCAGGTATTTCTCTCATCACGACAGAAGCGGAATACGTTGTTGCATGTTTTGCAATTTGTGAATCCATATGGCTTCAGAAGTTGTTGACAGGTTTATTCGATCTGGAGATGGAAGAAACTGTGATTCTATGTGATAAACAAAGTTGTATAAAGACGACGAAGAACCATGTGTTGAATGATAATTCAAAGAACATAGAAATCCGGTATCACTACATTTGTGATATGGTGCAGAGGGGAGTTGTAAAGCTCCAATATGTTGGAACAGATGAGCAGGTTGCAGATGTCTTGACTAAGCCTTTGTGTCATGTAAAGTTTGAATACTTTGGATACAATCTTGGTATAGTCTGAAAATACCTCTGTCAAAAGGGGGAGTGATGCTCATGAACTATGGTATCCTTACCAACAACGGGTAGCTCAGTTAGGATTTTATATCCTAGGGGACTGATCATCCCTGGACATATCCTAAAGGAACGGTAAGGACGGTCTATCATAGTACCTGTGCATGTATATGCCAGTTGTGGTCAGTAGTGGTAGCTCTGTTAGGATTTTTATAATCCTAGGGAATATTATGATTCTTGAGCAGATCCCAAAGGTCCGGTAAGAATGGTTTGTCATAGTACCACATGGTAGCTCCGTTAGGATTTTATATCCTAGGGAATCTTATGATTCCTGGAAAGATCCCTATGGACTATTAGAGTACCACAAAATGTAGTTTCTAAACCTACCTCATTTTGTTGTTATATGATGATGATGATTTTATTCCAGCCTCGTGTTGATGATGTTGTTGTTCCAGCCTTGTTATGTGATGATGTTGTTTCTCCAGCCTCGTGTCGTGATGATGTTGTTGCTCCATCCTAGTGTTGTGATGATGTTGTTTCTCCAGCCTCGTGTTGGTGATGATGAGGTTTTTGATTTTTTTGTTATATCTTTTATGCTAACTGATGTTGATGTTTCAGATTCCATCTCCATGCTATGATTGATGATGATGATGTTATTCCAGCTCCATTTTTTGAATGATGATGATGATGATACTCCAGCTCCATGTTGTGAATGATGATGATGATACTCCAGCTCCATGATGTGAATGATGATGTTATTGATGATGAGAAAAACTTTTGATGATTTATAGATATTCCAGTCAATGTTCCAGATGTTTTTATTGTTGCTACCCTCTCTCTCTCTCTCTTGATGATGTTGTAGAATATCCTTCTTGTTAAGGGGGAGTGTTGAAATATTGTAACTGTGAAGTATATTCTACTTATTATTGAGTTATTATCTTACAGATCAATCCCCTTTTGTGGATTGATCATGTCGGGAATTATGTATGATCAAATACCCTCTTGTGGATTGGTCAAAACCTAATTAAATGATGTTAATTGAGAAGTTGACCCCCAAGGAAAATTAAAGTGGCTTTAACCACTAGTTGGAGAAGTCGGCCCTACCTATTGAAGAGACACCACCGTCACGCTCCTCATCTAGTATAAATAAGAGAGGCTAGTTCCTCATTCTCTCATTGACTCAAGTCACTCATCTAGTGCGTAAGTTTGAAGGAAGTTATAGTTGTTGGAAGAAGGAAGAGAGGTGCATTGCTCAGTCTTGGATATTCTCTATGTTTGGTTTATTATCTTGCATTGTATTGGAAATCTATATTAAGTAAGTTTTTGTTGGTTTTTCTCCCCCATGAGGGTTTCCCAAGATAAATTTTGTGTACCTTGTGATTATGTTTCTTTCAGTGATCCTGCTTATGCTATCATTGTCTAGTAAATAGAAAAGAACTTAATAACATCTCTAAATTTAACAATTATCACTCAGAGTAGATTAGCATAATTGGCCATATCACATACAGGTATGGGGAATATAGTAATGAAGAAAAAAGAGTTATATTAAAGGATTTTTCACTTCTACATAAGGGATGAATGGTGCCACGACTTAGCCTAAGTACAACATTTCTTTCAATTGTTTAAAATACTTTAAGGAGAAGAACATAAAGATGGATCAACATTGGGTTTGGTCAGATGGTTGTGCAGGCTAGTTCAAAAATCCTCATGTATCTCAATGGTTGTGTATATTGCACAAAAAACTCAAGGTACCACATATTCAGAACTATTTCGAGTCTGGGAATGGGAAAGGGGAGCATGATGGAGTATGTGCATGCATCAAAAGAGATTTACACAGAAAATAAATGAAGTTCACAAATGCCTCCCTGACTCGAGATGAAAAATCTATTGTTGAATGGTGTTCTTCAGTAATGGGAGAGTGAAAAAGAATCTGTGAAGACCAATCACCCAAGAAATGACATGTAAATAGATATTTTTGGGATGTGGTCAATGTAGATCAATCACAGTGGTATGAATGCAAAATAATCCAGGGAACTTTTGGATTCCATTTAGTTCAAACATCAAACAATGAAATAGTTGAAATATGGACGAGAAAACTCTCTTGCTTATGTGGTCCATGTAGTAGCAATGAATGGGATGATTGTGAATCCACATAATGGGTTGATAGGTGGGATCGTGTATCACTCTCCATTTGTCAAAATATGGAATTATCCTAGTTACAGGAGGAGAAACAAATATTTCAGCAGATTATGATCATGTCTCAGATCTCGTATTGTTAGGTTCAGTCAAACCTTGTATTAAATTTTGAATAACTAGCATCAATGTTTTATTATTTCATCATTTAGTGGACTCTTCTGTTGGCACTCCATTTTTTACAGGGAACATATATGGAGTGGTTTCCCCAAGAGGTAATGAATGGGGAACTGACTATTGGCTGACACGTTTCTTAAAGGAAAAGTAGACCTTCGTGTGATTAGTAATAGACTCCAAAGGAATTGAATTTCCAATTGGGTCGACAGTTATTAAAGGAGAATATTTGACACAAGATGAAAGAACACAGAAGAAAGGTGGTTATGAATTTCAATATTATAGACCAAGTGAATTTGTATACCACTTTACGAACTTGGTCGTTGGTACAAACCTCCAACTATAAACAATGCCAAGTAAGAATTCCTCAAAGGTACAATACTTCTTGCCTTACTCTAAGCACAAGAAGTTAATGGAGACCATGAATATTAGAAGTGATTACGATGGTCTACTTGAATGACCATAGGTATGTAAAAGGAATAATTGGACAAATATTTCAGATTTATGAATGATTGAAATTTTGGTTTCATTTTATGGTTGTTATGTTATTCTTGTATTTTGTGGTTCCTTTTTGTTGTTAGGGAACTATGTCTAGCCTTCCCTTTCCTTTCCTTGCAACCTTTCTTGCATATCATGTCCTTGTCTTTGCTTGCCTTGCTTGCCTGGACTTGCCTTGCCTTTCCATACCTTGTCTTGGCTTGGATTTTCTTTCCTTTCCTTGTCTTGCCCTCCTTTCCTAGCCTTTCCTTGCCTTTCCTTTCCCTATGCTGTCTTGGATTATCTTGGCTTGCCTTTCCTTACCTTGTCATGCCTTTTATTTCCCTACCTTTCCTTGCCTTGCCTTGCCATGTCTTATCTTTTCTTTGCTCATCTTTCCATGTCTTACCTTTCCTTTCCTTGCTTTATCTTACCTTGCCTTACCTTGCCTTTCTTTTATTTTCTAGTCTTGACTTGTGTTTCCTTTCACTTCATTGTCTTGTATTACTTTCCTTGCCTTTCCTTGCATTTCCTTTCCAGACATTTCCTTTCCTTTCAATGCCTCACCTTGCCTCGCCTTGCCTTATCATTTATTACCTTACCATGTCTTACCTTTCCTTGCCTTTCCTTGCCATGTCTCTCCTTGCCTTTCCTTTCCATGTCTTATCTTCCCTTTCCTTTTATTTCCTTTCCTTTCCTTGCCTTTCCATGCCTTGTCCTACCTTTCCTTGCATTTACTTGTATTTCCTTGCCATGTCTTGCCTTGCCTTTCCCTTCCTTGCCTTTCTTTCCTTGTCTTTCCTTGCTTTGACTTGCCTTGCTAATTGGTTTTATTATATGGTAGGATAATATAATCACAATATAAATAAGAGGGTTGAAACCTCACATTACTCTATCCAAAATGAAGCATGGCTCATTATAATGGCAATCACAACATGCTACAAGGGTTTATTAATACAAAATTAATCCAATGCAATTTTCAAGTGTCCACATGGAATGTTCCCTCCAATAATGTGTATGCATGCAACCACTCCACATGTGTGGATTCCAAGTTAGCCAACTCCATGGATGAATGTGCAAGATGCCAAGTGGATGGATTTTCCACAACAAAGTATGTGATCAACTCCCCAAAATAGAAAGTATATCATCTCTCCCCAAGATTCCTTGCATTAACTTGTCTATATTTTCCTTTCCATCCCATGCCTTTCCTTTCCATGTCATGCCATTCCATGAATTGAATTGCTTTACATTGTATTTCCTTGCCTTATTTTTCCTTACCTTTCCTTACCTTTACTTTCCATTCCATGCCATGTCATGCCATGTCTTTCCTTGCCATGCCATGCCTTGCCTTGCCTTTCCATGCCATGTCATTCCTTTCCATGCCATGCCATGCCTTTCCATGCCATGCATTTCCTTTCCATTCCATACCATTCCATGCCTTGTGTAATGTACCCATCCACCCCCAGGTCGAGCTATTCTATCTCAAAACTCGTTTAAGAACCAATTTTGATTTCTCATAAATTTTTAATTAACAAAGACACATGAAAATATCAATATTCATGCTATAGTATAAAGAATGTTTAAACATGCCATGCATAGCAATAACCTTGACAATCAAGCACATCAAAAATGTATATCTCAAATATATTAATCAATACACAGTGAAAATAAATGTACAAGAAAAGAAAAACATGACAAAGAGCACTTAACTTTAATGAAATGAATCACCAACTGGGTGCAGACCAAGGATGCTCCACCCAACCGTAGACATTGTTGTTCAAAGTTTCAACAACAATGTCACCCCTGAGCCAAGGATATGAATTCACAAGGATGGCTCCAGAGTGTCACTCAGCTTCCCAAACCAGTTAGCACTCAAGCTCTCACGAGATTCTCAACACTCACAACAATCCAAAGTACACCAACTCTCTTCTACCCAGCATGCACAACCCAAGAGAATGGACCCCCTTCTCTTCCACGCAATCCCTCAGGATATCCACCTCCTTCCAGGGCTATAATGCATCTGGTCAAGAATCTTCATGCTTGGACTCTCAGGATTCACAGTTGTGAGAAAAAATTAACACATTCCAAAGTATCTCAGACATGTAGGAATTAATTCATGGATGGAATACACCAGCAGTCATTACATCCAACAAAACCATGTCTCCTCTCCAACAATTCATTTTTATTGCCCAAGACAAGATCAAAATGAATGATGAATGAAGAGTGGGTTAAAGAATGAATGGAGAGATAACAAAATGAAAAAAAGTGAACAATGAAAAATGAATGAGTGAGTGAGTGAGTGAACCACCAAATTGAACAAAGATGGGCTTATATATTTCTTGGAATTAGAGAACCACATGACCTTCCCCCAAGAATCTCAAGTAACTAATATTATCCATTAAAAAAAAATGGGTAAATAAAATATAAAATAAATACTTGGCCCCTCAAGCCCCCACTCTTGTGGAATCACATCCCCCCTATAACTCTTATCCTTGTCTGTCTAGTAGCCAATGATATATTTATTATTAATAATAATCAAAGCATTAAATTTCCTAGGCACACTGGCCTCTTTTAATTGTTTGGGTACTCTGGCCTTTCATATATTAACAAAATACATTATTTAATATGGGTCTCAAAATCAGTGTATTACACCTTGCCTTTCCTTTCCATGCCTTTCCAGATCTAGCCTTACAAGGTGTTAAAATTTCGAACATATGTATTAAGCACTGAGAAAAACCCTATTTTTGGAGATCCTCCAACAAATGATTTTCTGGGAAACGAAATTATGATGAAGGGTCCCCACTAGCTGAAATATGGTTCCCTAGATATAATGAAACTGAAGGTTCATCCATCCGAGGCTCAGTTAGAGTTTTATCATGAGTTGCAACTCGTCTTCTCAATCCATTCAAGGACATGTTAACAATTTGGTCCCGGGGCATAAAATCCAAACCAAGAAGCATAATGGAGTTTCGTAAGATCCTGCATGTCTATTTTTCCAAGTCCCATGTGACCACACTACCTATAATTTTCCCACATAGTGTTCTTGAAAATTAACCTTTTTTTCATAAATTCCATTATGCCTCACTGAGAAAAACCCTAGTTTTGGAGATCCTCCAACAAACACTTTTTTAGGAAACAAAATAATAGTGAAGGGGACCCACTATATGAAATCCAGTGCCTTGGATCCAATGCAATTGACGATTCATCTATTCTAGGCCCAATTAAATTTTTATCGTGAGTTGCAACTCACCTCCTCAAGCAATTCAAAGACATGTTGGAAATTTGGTCCAGGGGCACAAAATAAAAACCAATAACCATAACATAGTTTTGTAATGTCATGCACATTTGTTTGTCCAAGGACCACGTGACCATGCTACCCACAATCACCTGACATAGTTTTCTTGAAAATTGACCTTTTTTTTAGAAATTGCACTGTGCCTCACTTAGAAAAACCTTGGTTCTAGAGATCCTCCAACAATTTTTTTTTTCAGGAAATAGAATGATAGAAAAGGGGCCCCACTAGATGAAACCAAGTTCCTTGGATCCAATTCAGCCAACAGTTCATCCATCTCAGGTTCGATTAGAGTTTTATCGTGAGTTGCAACTCGTCTCCTCAATCCATTTAGGGACATGTTGGCAATTCGATCTAAGGGCATAAAATCCAAATTGAGCAACATAAAGAAGTTTTGCAAGATCCTGCATGTTTTTTTGTCCAAGGAATACATGACCATGCTACCCACAATTTCCTGACATGATGTTCTTAAAAATCAGCCTCTTGATTAGAAATTGTATTGTGCCTCACGGAGCAAAACCCTAGTTCTGGATATCCTCCAACAAATGCTTTTATGAGAAAAAAAATGACAAGGGAGGGGGTCCAATAGCTTAAAATCAGTGCCCCAGATTTAATGCAACAAACGGTTCTTCCATCCAAGGCCTGGTTAAATTTTTATCGCAAGTTGCAACTCGCCTCCTCAAGCCATTTAGGGACATGCTTACAATTTGGTCTAGGGGCATAAAATCAAAACCAAGAAGCATAACAAAGTTTCGTAATCTCCTGCACATTTTTTTTGATAAGGCCCATGCAACCACACTACCCAAAATTTCCCAACACAATCTTCTTGAAAAATAACCTCTTGGTCAAGAATTGCATTATGCCTCATTGAGAAAAACCCTAGTTCCATAGATCCTCCAACAAATGTTTTTCTAGGAAACAAAATGATAGCATAGAGGCACCACTAGCTGAAACCCGGTGCCCCGGATCAAATGCAACCAATGTTTCATCCATTTGAGGCCCGATTAGAGTTTTATCGTGAGTTGCAACTCACCTCCTCAAGCCATTTAGGGACATGTTGCCAATTTGGTATGACATCATAAAATCCAAACTGAGCAACATAATGGAGTTTTGTAAGCTTCCACATGTCTGTTTGGCCAAGGCCGACATGACCACACTACCCACAATCGCTCAACATGATGTTCTTGAAAATCAACCTCTTATTCAGAAATTACATTGTGTCTCACTAAACAATACCCTAGTTCTGGAGATCCTCCAAAAAATGCTTTTTCAGGCAATGGAATGACAACAGAGGGGCCCTACTTGTTGAAACCCTATTCTCAAGATCCAATGCAACTGACGGTTCGTCCATCTGAGGCTCGGTTAGAGTGTTATCGCGAGTTGCAACTCTCCTCATCAAGCCATTCAAGGACATGTTGACAATTTGGTATGTGGGCATAAAATCCACACTGAGCAGCATAACAAAGTTCTATAAGCTTTATTTTGCACTTATATTTTATGTGTTGATTTGTTAATAAGAAACCCGTGTAGCATGTTGTGAGTGTCATTGTAATGAACCATGCTTCATTTTGGATAGAGTAATGTGAGGTTTCAACCCTCTTATTTGTATTGTGATTATGTTATCGGACAGTATTCTTATAACCGATTCCTGGAGTCTCAACTAGGATGAGCCTTCAGTCTTTCGTCAAACTTAGGTACTTGAGAACCATTAATTGTGTATGGATTAATCACTTAGCAATATTTTCCACTATAAGAGATTTGTTAATGAGTAATGTAGGTATTTATAAACACTTTAGAACAAGCAAACTATTTTTACTTACATAGACTTCCTTAACACTTTAAAAAATAATTGATCAAATTAAATAAATCATTACAATGATTAGTGCAATAATACACTCGAAATCTATTTGAATACTCAACCAAATTGAGAAAAAAAATATCTCATTTCATCAAAATTTCATAAATCTATCCAAATTTTGTGAAATAGTTGCTAGAACCTAAAGTATCTTTGTATAGTCTTCAACAAACATATCCTATATAATAAGTGGATCTATTGAATATTGTAAAAGTAATTGTAGTTTCTATTAGTTAAATGTAAGTTATTAAATCTACAAACTCATCAAAATCTACATTGATGTGTGAAGTGATCCTGTTGTATTTCGATGTATGAGTTTCTCCTTCCAAATATTCAAAAACAACATTCAACTTATCATACTAAGAGATATTAAATTGAAGGTTGTAAGAGATTTTGAGTTTGACATTTTATCTTCTCATTGTGTATTCATTATCCCAAATCCATCCATAATCTCAAAGTGTGCATTGATTTCAACTCATGGATTATTCTATTCATGTTCATGTTCATGTTCATGATGTTCATGTAGGTTTCTCCCTTTATAAAACAATGTAAATCTATGTTTCCTAGGAATATCCTTGTAGCGGTATTTTTATTTGGAATTAGTTCTTAGAAGAATAGAGATATGGAGTTGTTTCTATTTACGATTTATGATATTTATCTTTTGAGAATACATTTCTTTAAATCCATTTAGATTAGATTGATATTTATTTATGTTTTATAGATTAGATTTATTTCTTGAAATTTCATATATAATAGAAAATAGTGGAAATAGAAACATTTTGAAATCCATACATTCATCAACATAAAATGCAGAAATAA
>JASDQU010503861.1:89672-105965 GCA_032191745.1 Picea mariana
ATCTATAAATCATCAAAAGTTTTTCTCATCATCAATAACATCATCATTCACATCATGGAGCTGGAGTATCATCATCATCATTCACAACATGGAGCTGGAGTATCATCATCATCATCATTCAAAAAATGGAGATGTAATAACATCATCATCATCAATCAGAGCATGGAGATGGAATCTAAAACATCAACATCATTTAGAATAAAAGATATAACAAAAAAATCAACAACCTCATCATCACCAACATGAGGCTGGAGAAACAACATCATCACAACACTAGGATGGAGCAACAACATCATCACGAAATGAGGTTGGAGAAACAACATCATCACAACACGAGGCTGGAACAACAATATCATCAACATGAGGCTGAGATAAAATCATCATCATCATATTACAACAAAATGAGGTGGGTGTAGCAACTACATTTTGTGGTACTCTGATAGTCCCTAGGGATCTTTCCAGGAATCATAAGATTCCCTAGGATATAAAATCCTAACGGAGCTACCATGTGCTACTCTGACAAACCATTCTTACCGTACCTTCGGGATCTGCTCAGGAATCATAAGATTCCCTAGGATTATAAAAATCCTAACGAAGCTACCACTACTGACCACAACTGGAATATACATGCACAGGTACTCTGACAGACCATCCTTACCATTCCTTCAGGATCTATCTAGGGATGATCAATACCCTAGGATATAAAATCCTAACTAAGCTACCCGTTGTTGGTAAGGATACCATAGTTCATGAGCATCACTCCCCCTTTTGACAGAGGTATTTCCGGACTATACCAAGCTTATATCCAAAGTATTCAAACTTTACATGACACAAAGGCTTAGTCAACACATCTACAACTTGCTCATTTGTGCCAACATATTGGAGCTTTACAACTCCCCTCTACACCATATCGCAAATGTAGTGATACCGTATTTCTATGTTCTTTGAATTATCATTGAACACATGGTTCTCCGTCGTCTTTATACAACTTTGGTTATCACATAGAATCACAGTTTATTCCATCTCCAGATCGAATAGACCTGTCAACAACTTCTGAAGCCATATGGATTCACAAATTGCAAAACATGCAACAATGTATTCCACTTTTGCTATGATGAGAGAAATACTAGATTGCTTCCTAATATTCCACGAAGTCATGGCTGACCCCAGAATGAAACAACATCTCGAAGTTCTCTTTCTGTCAGAAACACTTCCAACCCAATCTGAATTGGTATAACCAACCAGTCTGAAGTCATGATCTCTATTATAGCAGAGACCAAAGTCCAACGTACCCTTGAGGTATCTCATCACATGTTTTGTAGAAACAAGGTGAACACGTATGGGCTCTACCAAATACCGAATCAAGGTGTTCAAAGAAAAAAATATATCTATCTTGGTATTTGTCATATACATCAACAATCCAATGATTTGTCCGCACAGTGTATCATAAACCAATTCTGACGAAGCATCAACCAGGAGCTTCAACTTTGTTTCCATGGGTGTGTTCATGGATTTATATTCCAACATATCAAACTTCTTCAGTATTCCAACTGCATACTTCCCTTTTTTAAGGAAGATCTTCTCTGGGCTTTACCAAATTTCGAGAGCTAGGAAATAGTGCATCAGACCTAGATCTTTCATCTCAAATTATGCAACGAGCTTCTTCTTTCAATCACCGATGAGGTTTTCTTCTCCAGTTAAGAATAAGTCATCCACATACAACAAAAATAAAACTGGATCATCATTCATAACCTTCAAGTAAATGTTAGAATCATCTTTACTCTTGGTAAAGCCCAAGCTCATTAGAAAACTGTCAATTCTTACATACCAAGAGATAGGAGCTTGCTTCAATCCATACAGAACCTTCTTCAACCTACAGAAATGAGTCTCTCTATCTTCAAATGCAAACCCTTGAGTTTGTTTTATATACACTTCTTCTTCAATAACACCATTCAAGAAGGATGTTTTCACATCCATATAGTGTAACTTCCTCTTCATCTGGGCTACAAGAGCTATGATGGTTCCGATAGAAGCGTATCTGTCTATAAGAGAAAACATCTCTTCATAATCAATTCCTTCCTTTTGAGAAAATCCATGAGCTACAAACCTTGCTTTATGTTTTTCAATACTTCCATCAACAACATATTTTATCTTATGAGTGAGATTGCTATGGGTGGCATTTTCAGTTTTGATCAGAAAATCCACAGTGTAGTCATTAGATTGTCGATGTTTCGGATCCAGATCAGGATCCATCTTCAGGACAAAGAGCCTGGGTTTTATCTTCAGGACAAAGAGCCTGGGTTTTATCTTGTTTTATCTTGTATAACCATTTGGAAGATACCACATCTTTTTTCTTCGGTCTAGGAACTATTTCCCATAAATAATTCTTTATAATGGATTGGTATTCTTCTGTCATGGAATCTTCCCATTCTTTCTTCTGAATGGCTTCTTCAGAGCAAGTAGTCTCCTTTTCTATGAGATCAGACATCAAAGACATATAATTGGACAATGGCTTAGGTTTCTTGATTTGTCTCATGGTTCCTTCTGGGGCACCATACTTCTCTCCATCTTGAATAAGTTCCCTTTCCCAAGATGGATTTCTCTTGTGAGGGATCATCATCCGGGGAGTTTCTTGAGATTCTATCGTATCATGATATTATTTAATCTCATCATCAGGGGAAGTTTTGACTTCCCTTACTGGTTCTGCAACTCTAGGAGCTATATGTTCTTCTTCAATATAGAATCTCCTTGATTTTTTGAGTGTTGCATATTTATCAATGGTTGCATCTCTGCTGATCTCCATATGATGGTAACCTGGTATGTAAATTATGAAGGCCTTAGAGACCTCACAATATCCAACAAATATTCCCTTCTTTCCTAAAGGGTCCAGCTTGGTTCTCCTTTCTTTCAGAATGTGTAAAAACATTGGACAACCAAATATCTTGAGATGGCTTACTTCTGGATTCTTTCCAGAGAACAATTCTTTAGGGGTTTTGAATCCAAGTGCACTATGGGATAATGTGTTTTGGACATACACTGTTGTTCTTGCTACTTCAGCCCATAAGTGTATTAGAATATCTTGATCATGGATCATGGTCTTCACTTGTTCCATTATAGTTCTATTATTTCTTTCTTCTACACCATTTTTCTGAGGATTATAGGGAGTGGTGAGCTCCCTCTTAATCCCAACATCTATGAAAAATATTACAAATTATTTTGAGGTGTATTCTCCTCCATTATCTGACCTGAGTATCTTGATTTTTATTTCAGAGAGATTATCTATCAAGGCTTTGAATTCGTTGAATTTTCCAAACACTTCATCTTTTGATTTCAAGAAGTAAACCATAGTCTTGCGAGAATAGTCATTGACACATAGTATACATACCCACTAAGAGAGGTTGATGGCATTGGAACACATACACTTGAGTGGATGAGCTCCAAGATTCCTTCTTTTTTATTGTCACTCTTCGGGAAAGGATTCTTTATGTTCTTTCCTTGTGCACACCACTTGCACACACCTTCATGGTCAACCTTGAATTCTGGTAGACCTGTAACTACCTTGCTCACATATGCTAAGGCTTTGTAGTTGATGTGATCTAGTCTTATATGCCAAATTTCACATAGAATCTGAGTGGAGTGATTCAAGGCTGCATCTGAGTGGCCTTTTAACTTATATAGGCCACCTTCTTCTGGTCCAATAACAATTGCATCTCATATGTTTTTTCCTTTAGGCCAAATAAGAGCTTCACCATCTATGAATGCAACCCTGAAACCTTTATTATATAAATTTGAGATAGAAAGTAAGTTCTTGATCAAACCTGGTACATATAGTACATCCTTAATCTTCATCGGGGTTCCTGAATCAAGTTTGAAGGTGGATTCTCCAACTCCTTTGATAGGGTACTGGTCATCATATCCAAGTGTAACTTTATGAGGAAAGTTGTTTTCTGTAAGGCTATAGAGAATGTCTCTCTGACCTGTCATGTTCTCAGAAGAACCAATATCTATGAGCCAATTGTCCTCTCCAGGTGACACATATTCTGAGAGGGAAGAGAATAAGATATATTCTTCAAGCTTTTCTTTAATCATCTTTGTGGGTGTCTCATCATCTTCAACTTCATGGGCATGGTTTCTTTTGTTATGTCTCTTCTTGTATTCTTCTCTTCTAGCCAAACAATTCTTAGAAATATGTCCCATCTTGTCCCAATGGTAACATTGATAAGAGGAGAGATCCTTTTCTCTTCTTTGACCTTTTTGAAACTTCTGAAATCTCCTTGGAGGTTGAGATTCTTTATTGAAATGGGTGAATCTCTTTGGGGAGTGAGATTACTTATGTAGGTGGGTCTCCTTATTGAAGTGAGACCTTCTCTTTCCTACTTTACCATGAGCAGTTAGGGATTGATATTCATCCCTTAAAAGAACCACTTCTTGGTTACCTACCCTTGCTTCTTCTTGAACACATTCTTCCCAAAGACTGTCAAATTGGAGTTTCTCCTTTATTGCACAGATATTTTGGATGAAGGAATCTCAAGGTCTTGTGAGAGCATTAAGAGGTTTCATTATGATTTCATCTTCATCTAGGTTGTATCCAATTGCTTCTAGCTATTCCTTGAATTGAGAAACCCTAGAGAAATAGTCATGAACAATTTCTCCTTTCTGCATATTTGTATTATTGAGTTGGGTTCTCAAGTTCATCTTCTGGTTAATGTTCCTTCCTTCATACATTTTTGTTACAGCATAAGAAAAATCTTTTGGAGTATTCTTAGAAGATACTTGGGGGATTAAGTGGTCTTTGATGGAGTCTACAATGATTCTTTTGGACCTAACCATATCCTTGTGGTACTTTTCTTTAGTTGTAGCATCTGCAGGTTCTGGTACATTTTCCTTGATCAATATTGCAAGGACATTCTCTTCAATAATAAGTGTAATCCTATACTTCTAGAAACATAAGTTATCCAAACCTTCTAACTTGTCAACAAGCTTGGTGATTGCAGACATCTTGACCTGGAGCTGGGAAAATGACAAAAAAATGAACGTGCTTAGAAATTAAATATGAAGTTACCAGGAGGTGCACTTGACTGATGTGAGTAGGCTGGTGCAATTTTTTTTAAAAAATCCAAATTTTACCCCTTGAAACTGGGCCTAAGCAAATTTGAACTGGTACTTCTGGTACTGGTTCTGGTTTTCTGGTTTTCTAGTTTTCTGGTACCAGTGAAAACTAGGGTTTCACTTTCCAGAGGCTCTAGTCACTAAAAAGGTGTGCTCAAGATGCCAATGAGTTCGCTAGGATAGGATGCACTTCCCTAGATAGTTTTTAGGCTGAAACTATCTTCCAAGGAAAAGCCCTAATTTTCTTGTACAACAACAATGACGTTTTTGGTTACCCGGTGAAAGGTGCTCTATTCAATCAAGATCTGATACCATGTTAAATTTAGATCTTTTATTAAGTTCTTTTCTATTTACTATACAATAATAACATAAGAAGGTTCATTGAAAGAAACACAATCACAAGGTACACAACATTTGTCCTGGGAAACCCTCATGGGGGAGAAAACCAAGAAAACAATTCCTTAATATATATTCCCAATACAATGCCAAGATAATAAAACAAACACTAGAGAATATCCAAGACTGAGCAATGCACCTCTCTCTTCCTTCTTTCGACAACTTCATTTTCCTTCAAACTTGTGCACTAGATGAGTGACTTGAGTGAGTGAGAAAATGATGCACAAGCCTCTCTTATTTATACTATCTCATGAGAGATAGGGTGGTGTCTCTTTATTAGGCATGGACAACTTCTCCAACTAGTGGCTAAAGCCACTTTAATTTTCCCTGGGGGCCGACTTCTCAATTAACATCATTTAATTAGGGTTTGACCAATCCACAAGAGGGGATTTGGTCATACATAAATATCGACACGATCAATCTGCAAAAGGGGATTGATATATAAGATAATAACCCAATAACAAGTAGAATATACTTCACAGTTACAATATTTCAACAATAATATTGGCTTTGAATCTCATTTTGCAGTTGAAGGGTGTAGTTCTAAAAGGATTCAACCATTGATAATATAGTACTAACGAGAAATGTATCTCTACATATTCTAAAATGCTCGTCCTAATATCGAGTCACATGTACATGTTGAACATATTGTCATGTATTTTCATCGAAGTCCTTGATGAAGTCACATACTCGTACCTGAGAAGTCACCAATCTTTTTTCTTTCCAGCCCTCCGTCAATATCGTATGTGACATATTTAAATCTTTACAAGGAAACCTTCTTCCTCCCCTATTCATACTAATCGCTTACATGGATGCACTTTCTCATTGTTTCCATTCCACTACACCTAGGGCATGTCCCATCTAAGGAATATTTTTGATCAAATGTACAACCCTCTAGCCTTGTACACAAGATGTTGTAAATAAAGTCTCTAGATGACGACAACGACAATACAACTAAGCATTCTTGCACAAGGGTTTTATGCAATAGATAATATGTGTGTGTGTCATAATAATAACCATAGCTAATTTGATATTTACAAAAAAATGTGTTACAAATTGTGTTTATTTGAACATACCAAGGATTGAATTTATGAAAAAATATTTGGACCAAGTTAATTGTCTTCTGTACTGTCCTAAATATCTCATACAATTATCTATGTTTAATGTAAATAAAGTGTTTAATATGGAGTTCACAGTCCCTAGATCCCCTTCTCAATTTTAGTACATCTTTTTAGTTGGAAGAAGGCCTATCTTTCACATGCTAGAAATCTTGTACTAGTCCCTTAAATATTCCAATTAACTTCATGTTAGAATGAGGTAGCCTACCAGTGAAGTCCCACAAATATTTTGGTCCGCCTATGTCGAGGCTATCTCATCTATTAGAATACTTTTTAAGGGTTTTGATATTGTATTTCATGATATGAGATGTTTGTTCGAGAAAGAAATGTTTTCTTCTGATCTTGCTAACAATTGACTGTGACAAGACACATCGGGCTGCATTACAGTCTTTAAAATGAGATTTATTACTAATTTTTTGAATAGAATCCATAAGGTTTCTAACAATATGATGAATTGTTTCTAAATTTTTTACTATTTTAATGCCTAAAATTCTCCTAACATGAGTCAAACTTCTAGATTTTAAGAGAGCCAAAAATAATTGACATTTAGCGGAATCAGATTTTGGTTCAAAACATTCTTTAATGATTTTATAACAATGAACAACAATAGTCCAGTTAGGTAACTTATCTTCAAGTGATGTTATATACCACTTTCATACACTTGAATGCATTTAAGATTTATTTGTTGCACACTGCTCAATCTAGGTAGGGACAATGAACCCGTATTATGTCACTCTTGACCTTCCTGTTGTGGAGTTAAAAACATTGCAGTTCTTTCCCCTTCAATTATCAAAAAATCAATTATGGGAGGAGAGTGGAAATTCCTATGACTAGTTTCTGGAATTTATGACTGTCTGATGCAGGAGCATCACTCCAACGTCATCAAGCGCCAGCCAGCCAACACATCAAGTGCACATTCAATGGAAGGAGAGAGGCACAACCCTCTCTTTCTTTTCAAATTTTGAAAATGTAATTAAATGATTGTAAGGCCAAAGAGACAAGCCATGCCTTTGAGTAGACTGTAGTTCGTGTCACCTTTAATGGCTGACATGTTGATGGGGATCTAGATCCAATTCATATTAGATGGCCCATTCAATGTAATTCATTGTAATTAATGAGAGTTGGTGAGGATGGAGGGAAGATATCGAGGAGCCCTCTTTTGTAAAAGGATCCTTTTTATTTGTAGGCATTAGTCGGTAGAGAAGAACAATAAGAAGAGAAAAGAGAGGAAGTCGAGACTCTGTTGCAGTCTGAGCTCGAACACATTGTAATTAGGCATTCTTAATTAATACAAACAGAGAAGTTTTTCCTGCATGTTGTTGTTCATGTGTTTATGAGTTCATAAATGAATGTATTTATGTGTGATGATATGTTGTAGATGTATGTTAAATTCCTTCTATAGGGATTGATATATTTTCCTATCTGTTGAGTTCTTTGATTTTTAGGTTTGGGTTCTTTGTGGTTTCATGCAAGAGTGCATGACAGAGTACTGCAGTCTCTGAAAAACCAGTGCAAGAGTGCACTTCTGATTTCTGCAGAATTTCAGACAAAGACATGCCAGGAGGGCACACTTGTTGAAGTCATTAACTCAAGGAAGAATCCTCAAGGTTGTTGAACACCCTGAAGGAAGAACTGTGTGGAGGAGAGCACAGAGAGGAGAAGCAGAATTGTTGAGAATTTTGTAAAGGCTCTGCCAGGAGGGAATTGAGCAAATGCATAGGATGCATTGAGCCAATGCATAGAGTGCACTTCTGAATTCTATGGAATTTGGATAGAGTTGTGCCAGGAGGGCACACTAGAGGAAGTATTAGACCCAGGGAGAAACCTCAAGGTTGATGAACACCTTGGAGGTAATACTATGCAGAGGAAGGCACATAGATAAAAGAATCACTGAAGGTTCTATAGAGATCTGCTAGGAGGGCATCGAGCGAGTGCAAGGAGTGCATAGGAGGAGCTCCATTTTGAGTTCAGAGAAGACAAAGTCACTCAGGATTCTGGAGAACTCTGCCAGGAGGGAATTGAGCAGTTGCATAGAGTGCACAGAAGGATTCTTTTCGAGTTCTGAGATAAGAGAAGTGTCAAGAAGAGACACTTACAGAGTTACTGAATACTCTGTTAAGCTCAGCAAGGAGGGCTTGAGAAGAAGTTCGTTAGGAGGACACCAGATTTCCATTTGAGGACACAGAAGGGCGAGTCCCCTAGAGGCTCGGGTAAATAAAGCTCAGGACGGATAGCATAGTTGTGCGCAGGGACCCTGCAAGGAGTGCAGAGGTCGTGAAACCTTTTGAGGTTTCATAGTGAACAAAGCTTAAGAGGGATAGCATTCCTATAACGCAAGCGATATCCAAGGGAATTAATCTCACGGAGGAAGCAAAGGCTGAGGCATTTGAACCTTCATAAAATCTTCCAAGGGAAAGGAAGTAGGCCATGCTCAAGGTAGATCACAACTGCCATTAGATCAGTTGGAGAGGAAAGATCTGGACCATCGAGTTTCACGTCCATAAAATAGGAGGAGAGAGCACAAGGAAGAGAAATAGATCTGGGCCGTTATATCTAGTGCAAAGGACCGATATCCATCAGATCTAGAGGAAGGCACACGAAATTTAACCTCTGGGAGGTAGCGCAGGAGAAGAGCTGAAACAGATGGCGGAGACGCTTCGTGGAAAAGTGCCAAAAATCCCATGGACTATCGGATCTCATAGATCTGTGAGAAGGTTAAGGCTGAGTGCCTTTTATCATTTGGACATTTCGGTATTTCAGGGTTTGGAATTTTAACAATCCCAATAACAAGGAGCTGGGGCACTTTGCATTGAAAACCCCGAAGTTGTGAAACACGATGTGTTCTTGGAGTATGGTGTGGTCCCGGAGGAAGCAGCCATTTCGACATTTCGAAATTTCGGGGTCCAGGAGATCGAAGGACCAAGAACCGTCTGTAGTCGGAACTGCAGGATCATGAATTCTGAAATACCGAAAAAGTGAATCGTGGTCAGGTAGATTTCGGCATTTCGGGACCCGGGTGGTCGAGAGGCTAGGAGTCGAGAGATGTGGAGTCCCAACTCGTGAAATCCTGAAGCTATGAAAACATTCGGAGGAAATAGCATGATCCAGAGCCGTTTAGCCCATTTCGGCATTTCAACATTTCGAGGTTCAGGAAGCAGAGGAGGCGAGATTTTGGAGTCACTGCATCGTGAACTCTCGGTTCACGAAATCCCGAAAAGATCTAAGCCCATTTCAGCATTGAGCTATTTTGGGAATTCGGGGAATGGAGTGATCAGTGGTTTGGGCCGCTGTGTTTCAAACTCCTGGTTACCGAAATCCTAATACAACCACAATGTTGTGGTCGTGTGGAGGTGAAGCTCGCGCTTAGTGCTTGTTCGCACATGTGGGGTTTCCGAAGGACCTGTGGATCAGATTCGTGGGGTTCCAGTGAGGGCCCGAAAGAACTAATTAAGTTCTATGGATTCGAAGAAGATCGATCCTGTGTGGATCTTGGCCCGAGGGTCGGGGGTCTGCATCAAGTGTGGTATCAGAGCCACTTTCTATCTGTAGACTGCAGGTAGAAGGAGGTAGAGTAGATAAAGAAAATACTCTGATACACACCATCAGTCATGGTATCAAATCCTCTACATATTTTTTGTTTTCATATCACAAACAAGAGAAGGACTGTGAAGGGATATAGTCTAATACCATTAAGTGGTATCAGAGCTTGATTTTGTCTGTATATTGTAAGTAGAGGGAGCCAGAGGAAAAGGAAGATGGAGTGTTGAATCTCTATGATGATTGTTGCAAGGTGCACATCATTCAATAGAAAGTCGGAAGGATTGTAGGAAAGGATGGAAGCACTCACGGTTGCAGAGTGACAGCAACAAGTTTGCCAGGAGGGCATACAGGAACATGAAAATGGCTACTAAAGGCCATGGACGCAGTGGAAAAAACAACCACCAGCAGTAAAGAAAATATGAAATGGATAAAAAACTCCCTGAGATAAGGGCGAGGATGGAAGAGCTTTCACTACGGGTGCAACAGAATGCAAAGACACATTGGGTATATGAATGGCCTCTAAGGAGGAAAGAAAAGTGGCCAATTAGGAAATTGTTGGCCAGAAGACAACGAAGGCTGTTGAGAAAATGGTTGAGGTATGTTGAACACCTTAGAGATGAAGAGGAGATGGTTCATGTGTGTGAACCAAATACTGGGAGAAATCTCAGTGATGAGGAGGAAGAGAGATCGAGCAGAGATCTCAGAAGCTGCCAAGCAGGTAGTGAGGAATTTTCAATTTGCCAGGTAGGCAATAAGAAGAGGTCACAGGATGATCTCAAAGACTGCCAGGAGGGAAGAAGAGAAAATTCAGGTTGCCAGGAGGGCAATGAGATGAGATCGCTAGAGGATCTCATAGACTTCTAGGAGAGTGGAGAGGAAATCCCATATTGCCAGGTGGGCAAGTGAGAGAAGATGAGACTGTCTGAAAGTCTCATGAACTCAGGGATGAGCTTGGATTAGTGAGAGGATCTGATAGAGAAGATGAGCTCAGAGGTGAGTTCATATCAGCAAGGGTAGTTGATAGAGAAGGAAGATCAGAAGATCATTCTGATGATTGGAGGGATAAAGGTATTCCTTCCATATAGCCCAGTTGAGGCCAACGTGTGTTTTGCCAATGCAAAAACACTAGAAAGACAACCAGCGGTGACTGTCATGATGAGGGAGCAGATATCAGAAGTTTCCCAAGGAAAAGAAGAGGAGAACCCAGTTAAGATGCTCACTCCATGGGAGAAGGAGTTAGAAGTGTTGGAGGATTGGTTAAACCATCCAGAACCAGTAGACGACTATCGAGAGCTGAAAGTCATGCAAATGTTAGCAGAGGAGCATTTCGAGGAATAGCTCAAAAATTTCAGCCAGAGAGTTGAACAAATGATAACTACAGTGTCGAGGCATGTAGCCGAAAATGAAGGAGAATTCCAGTTTGAGGAGTAACTGGAGGAAGCTAGAATTCAACCAGCACAAGACGAAATGGTAGAAGCAAGTCTGCCACAGAAGGTGACTAAACAACAGGTCAATCAAGAAGATAAGACTGCAGAGATGAATTTTGCAGTAGGATGGCAAGTTGAGGCCACAGAGGAAGAAGATGGCATGGGAGATCTAGTTGATCTACCCATTTTTAGGGAAGAATTGCAGTGGAGAAGGCTTCAAAAGGAGAGCCATCCCTGGGAGCAACTGGACAAGATAATTGAGGAGATCATAAGGCTGATGATCATATCAGCAGAAGCGGTTAGCAAAGAGAAGCTGAGCACAGGAGAACCTGCCATAGTAGAGCAACAAATGCATCAACAACAAGTCGATGGAGCGGATGGACAACTCCAAAGAACTGTTTGGGATCCAGGTGGATTTCAACAACAGTGTTGGGAAGCTCATGAGTAGGAGCTCATGATTTTTGCAGCTGAGGAGTATGATGCATGAGCATCACTCCAATGTCATCAAGCACCAGCCAGCCAACACATCAAGCGCACATTCAATGGAAGGAGAGAGGCGCAAACCTCCCGTTGTTTTCAAATTTTGAAAATGTAATTAAATTATTGTAAGGCCAAAGATCCAAGTCATGCCTTTGAGCAGGCTGTAGTTAGTGTCGCCTTTAATGGCTAACGTGTTGATGGGGATCTAGATCCAATTCGGATTAGATGGCCCATTCAATGTAATTCATTGTAATTAATGAGAGTTGGTGAGGATGGAGGGAAGAGCTCGAGGAGCCCCCTTTTGTAAAAAGATCCTTTGTATCTATAGGCATTAGTCGGTAGAGAAGAATAATAATAAGAGAAAAGAGAGGAAGCCGAAACTCTGTTGCAGTCCGAGATCGAACACATTGTAATCAGGCATTCTTGATTAACACAAACAGAGTAGTTTTTCCTGCATGTTGTTGTTCATGTGTTTATGAGTTCATGAATGAATGTCTTTATGTGTGATGATATGCTATAGATGAATGTTAAATTCCATTTGCAGGGATAGATAGATTTTTTTATCTATTGAGTTCTTTGATTTTTCAGGTTTGGGTTCTTTGTGGTTTCATGCAAGAGTGCATGACAGAGTACTGCAGTCTCTGAAAAACTAGTGCAGGAGTGCACTTCTGAATTCTACGGAATTTCAGACAAAGATGTCCTAGGAGGGAACACTAGCTGAAGTCATTAACTCAAGGAAGAATCCTCAAGGTTGATGAACACCGTGAAGGAAGAACTACGCAGAGGAGAGCACAGAGAGGAGAAGCATAATTGCTGAGAATTCTGTAAAGGATCTAGCAGGAGGGCATTGAGCAAATGCACAGGATGCATTGAGCCAGTGTATAGAGTGCACTTCTAAATTCTGCGGAATTTGGATAGAGTTGTGCCAGGAGGGTGAACCAGAGGAAGTATTAGAACCAGGGAGAAACGTCAAGTTTATTGAACACCTTGGAGGTAAGACTGTGTAGAGGAAGGCACATAGATAACAAAATCACTGAAGGTTCTGTAGAGATCTGCCAAGAGGGCATCGAATGAGTGAAAGGAGTGCACATGAGGAGCTCTATTTTGAGTTCAGAGAAGACAGAGTCATTGAGGATTCTTGAGAACTCTGCTAGGAGGGAATTGAGCAGTTGCATAGAGTGCATAGAAGGACTCTTTTCAAGTTCTGAGATAAGAGAAGTGTCAAGGAAAGACACTTACAGAGTTATTGAATACTCTGTTAAGATCATCAAGGAGGGCTTGAGCATAAGTTCATTAATAGGACACCATATTTCCCTTTGAGGACACAGAAGGGCGAGTTCCCTAGAGGCACAGCTAAATAAAGTTTAGGATGGATAACACAGTTGTGCGCAGGGACCCTACAAGGAGTGTAGAGGTCATGAAACCTTTTGAGGTTTCAGATTGAAAAAAGCACAGGAGGGATAGCATTCCTAGAATGTAGGCGATATCCAAGGGTATTTATCTCACAGAGGAAGCAAAGGTTGAGGCCTTTGAACCTTCAAAAAATCTTCCAAGGGAAAGGAAGAAGGCCATGCTCAAGGTAGAGCAAAACTTCCGTTATATTAGCTGGAGAGGTGAGATCTGGACCATCGAGTTTCACGTCTAGACAACAGGAGGAGAGAGAAAAAGGAAGAGAAACAGATCTAGTGCAAAGGACTGATAGTCGTTGGATCCGGAGGAAGGCGCATAGAGTTTAACCTTTGGGAGGTCATGCAGGAGAAGAGATGAAATGGACGGTGGAGACGCTTCATGGAGAAGTGTTGAAAATCCCATGGACCGTCGGATCTCATAGATCTGTGAGAAGGTTAAGGCTGAGTGCCTTTTAGCATTTCAACATTTCGATATTTCAGGGTTCATAATTTCGGCAATCCCGATGACAAGGAGCTACGACACTTTGCATTGAAAACCCCGAAGTCATGAAAATCGACGTGTTCTTGGAGCAGGGTGTGGTCTCAGAGGAAGCAGTGATTTCGACATTTCGTTATTTTGGGGTTCAGGAGATCGAAGGACCAAGAACCATCTGTAGCCGGAATTGCGGGATCACGAATTTTGAAATCCTGAAAAAGTGAACCGTGGTCGGATAGATTTCGGCATTTCGAGACCTAGGTGGTCGAGAGGCCAGGAGTCAGGAGATGTGGAGTCCCGACTTGTGAAATCGTGAAGCCCTAAAAACATTTGGAGGAAATAGCATGAGCTATAACTGTTGAGACCGCTTTGGCATTTTGGCATTTCGCGGTTCAGGAAGTAGAGGAGGTGATATTTTGGAGTCACTGCATCGTGAACTCCCGGTTCACGAAACCCTGAAAAGATCTAAGCCCATTTCGGCATTGAGCCATTTCAGGAATTCAGGGAATGGAGTGACCAGTGGTTTGGGCCGCTGCATTTCAAACTCCCGGTTACCAAAATCCTGATACAAACACAACATCGCGGTCGCGTGGAGGTGAAGCTCGTGCCTAGTGCTTGTTTGCACAGGTGGGGTTTCTGAAGGACCCGTGGATCGGATTCGTGGGGTTCCAGTGAGGGCCCGAATGAACTAATTCAGTTTTGCAGATTCGAAGAAGATCGATCCTATGCGGATCTTGGCCCGAGGGTCAAGGGTCTACATCACTGTCCAACAAAAGGTTGCACCACAAGAACTTCTTCACTAGAATGTTGCGCATCAATTTCCTCTCTAACTTCATCGATTGTATAATCATCTCCTAGCAAATCCTCCATCATATCGTCATCCACAACAACTTGTCTTGATGAGATACTGATTGGAGGTACAAGAGAAGTCTAAATTGGATTTGTCTCTACTGAAATCCTATGCTTTTCTTGTGGTGATGTAGGAGAAACAACACCAACATCTATTCCTCTATAAATTGGATTTCCCTCTTCTGAAAGTCTGTATTTTGACATACGTACCCTTTCCTTTTCTCTTTCTTCATTTAAGTTTTCAATGGGTTTTTCTTTCCTTGAGTACTTTATACCTCAATTCCATAGGTTCCCCATGTTTAAAGAGAGAAAATGTCTTTCAAGAACACCACAACAAATTTTTCATGGCATTACACAAGAAGACACAACTAACAATTCCAATTCCAATTACACAAATTTGTCTTGGTATTACACAAGAATACACAACTAACAATTCCAATTCCAATTGGAAAAATTTGTCTTGGTATTACACAAGAAGAGACAAATGTCTTGCAATTCTTCCCAAAATTTTCTTCCAATAACACAAAATTGTCTATTAATTAAAGAAGACAAAAGGAAAAAAAACATGTTTGTTCTTGTTATTTTTGTGTGCAGATTTCAGGTTGTTCAAGTAAAGAGATATATGATGTTGAGAACTTTGCTTGGCACACAGAACTTCTCAATGGGAATATTCCCACATTCCTAATGGGTAGGAATGAGTGCGAAGCACACTCAACCTCAATGCTTTTTAAGTCACAAGAGCACTTGTACGCTCTTAATGCAATGGATGTAACATGTATTGTAGAAAAAATAACTTTATGAATAAATATGTATAGGGTTTGGGGACAAATAGGACCTAATGGATTAAGATTGAAAGTGTTTTGAAACATAGAGAAATGGTTAGAGCACCAATATGGAGGTGCAAGGGTTGTGGGGATTTCAACAAATGGTATAGATATAGTGCACTTAGGACTCGGGTGTGGAGGGGGTTAAGAGTCGACTATAGGTTATTCCTAGGATTAGATGGAGCAACGAGGGTCTAGGTCATGGTATAGGTCAATATATAGGTCATGGTATAGGTCATGGTCATGTTATTAGGTCATGGTCTAGCTCTAGCTCTAGGTCTATGTCATTGTCTAGGTCATGGCCTATGTCTACCTCTAGGTCTATGTCGTGGTTTAGGTCATGTCCTAGGTCTAGATTTAGGTCTATGTCATGGTCATTGTATATGTCTAGGTCATGGTATAATTCATGGTAATCATATAGTTCTAGGTAATGGTCTAGGTCATGGTCTATGGTCTAGGTCTAGGTATTGCTATGTCTAGGTCTAGGTCTAGGTCTTGACATGTCTAGGTCAAGGGAATTTCTTTCCTTGAGATGTACCAAGCTTGCTATAGTGTGTGAGAGTATGAGAGGGAGAGAGAGGAATACATAGAGGGGGGGTAGAGAGAGAGTGTATGAGGGTGTGAGAGGTAGAGAGAGGAAGACAAAGGAGGGGGTGGAGAGAGAGG